>OVAU01004266.1:0-10260 GCA_900406315.1 Biscutella laevigata subsp. laevigata | reverse complement strand
GACCCTAAGGTACAAGGGAGAGTGAAACTTCCTGGGTCTTCCAATTTGCGGACATCCTTGTTTGCTTGAGTGACTGGTTGTAACGACCAGGAAATGGAAGTTTAGGATTGTCAGAAGGCGGTTCATAAGTTGGAGCTTGTGGAGGAGTATCCTTTTTACTAACTGCATTTTCTTCCCTTCGGCAGTCAATACCCTGAATGATCACCCCCTGACCTTGCTTCTCATTGTCCCCAATGAGAGCAAGTGTAGATATGAAACCGACATACTCCACTGTGATTGCTTCCTCTTTGCTCGTTAGCCGATCCATGAGTATCGTGTTGATGTGTTCTAGTTGGCTCACTTTGCTTTCCAGAAGTGTCATGCGTGAGTTGGATTGGGCGGCACGACGTGCAACGTCGTCCATATATGAGTTGATCTGATTGACCTTTACTTTGAGAACATCAACTATGTTGGTCATTCCTTCGAATTTCAGGTTAATGTCCCCGCGAAATGCAGCAAGCTGGTCGTTGATGATTCCCTGAAATTTATCGAAGGATTCTTGGTATTTGTTCTGCCCCTCCAAAAGATTTTGCAACATCTGGATAGTTTGACCCTCGCTGGCAGTAGAGGGCAGAGTGTTGTAAAAAATTGGGAGGCGCCTGGTGTAGGTAATGATGTGGTGGTGGAGAACCTTGGTATCCCCATGACTCTGTCGTGATGTCTCAAGTAAAGTGTACCTGAGAGAACAAGGCTCAGAGAGTATAGAGATTATAAACTGGAAATAAAAAGAAAACCTAGTCCTTAGCAAATTCAAAGAAGAAATGGTAATCAAAAAATCCCGAAAATGGCAACGGCGCCAATTTGATAAAGAGATATTTCGCCTTCTCCTTATTGATTAAAGAGAAGACTAATATATATTTATAGTCAAATGTAGTATAGTGGTTAGATACAAGTATCTGGGATATATCGAACCATATTTCAGGGTTTTGATCACACACTAATTCTATGGAGAGAAATACTAAGTCTAGGAAGATAATAGAGATTATTTTGTCACTAAGTAAACCTACTGAAACTACTAAATTGCTCAAGAAGATAAAGTCAACTAAAAGTCAACGAAACCGATTAAAGAGAAATATAAAGAGAAACTAAGCGAATGGACTAAGGTTATCGACTCGGGTGGTTTATTCCTCAAACATACTACTCATTAACAACATCTAGGTGCTTATCCTTAATCTAGGAGCTATCCGATTTAGATAAGTCTAATCCCTTGGTAAATACCCTTTACCAAAACATACAACTATCAATCCCTTGACTAAATGCATGAATTAGCAAGCATTAAATTCTAGTCCATGCAATTACTAAATGATCCTATCACAGTCTCTTGGTTAGGCTTCAAATAACACTTACAAGATTCATTCAGGCATTTCATCGAACACCTTTCGGGCGTGAAATGCCTAAGTTCTAGAATTGATTAATTACTTCCCTTCTAGCCTTAAGCCATCAATTAAGTGAAGATATGTTGATTACAAGTCCTAAGTAGCATGTCTAAGTCCTAAACCACCCTAATCTACCTAATTCATTCACTTAGGGATTAAATTACTCACTAACCATAGAATCAACACAAATCAAACATGAGATAAACATGATTAAGAGTACTAAGATAGATTAAGAGAGTTAACCAACAAGATTCTTACAAGAAAATCAAAAGAAATTACTACAAAGAAAGTTTAAGCTAAAAATAGAATGTTGGTTGCAAATAGTAGGGTTCTTTCTATTTATCGGAAAACCCTCGCGAAGGATCGTCCCGGGCTGGACAGACCGGGACACTTTGGTTGTCCAGGCCGGGATGGGTGCTCAAAAACTGGCCATAAGATTCACCCCGGGCTAGCTAGACCGGGACTCAGACCGGGACTGTGTCTGGAATTTGATTGCTGTCAGATTAACATATGCCAGACCGGGATCCTTGACCGGGATGGTTGCTCTAATCTGGGTTGTATGATCTGTCCTGGGCTGTGCAGACCGAGATCTTCACCGGGACACAGGGCTCTGGTTGGATTTTAGGGACAGTCCCGGTCTGGGTTGTTGGCTGGGACTGTCTTGACCGGGATTGTGTATGGATTTCAACTGCCGTCAGATTAACGTGTTTTGTACCCGTTTTTGTTCAATGCTCCGCTCCACACCTGAAACATGATTATGCAATGCAAATGGGCCTAAAAGACTTTAAATACAAGCTAAAACCGATGAAAATGAATGAAAACTAATCCTAAAAACGATCAAAAACACAACATATCAATAATCATGACCTACAACACTCATTTTTAGAATTTAGGATTTAAAAATGAATAATATTAAATGTCATGACCCTATAAAAATGTTGATTTTAAAGAAATATTATGATTGCAAATTTTATTAAATTAATTATTTATTATTTCCACGCTTTATATGTTACAAAAAAATATAAATCACTAATAATATATAAAATTCATTAAATTTAAAAAACTTAAAATATTTCAAAGAATTTCAATAATTGATCGGATTTATCTATTTTAAAAATTAATATTTTAAAACCATGATTTATTGCACTAAAAGTTTCACCAATCTAACTATAATTTAAAAAATTAATATCAATCTTAACTATATTGTAAAACTAATATCAATCCTAATTAGATATCGATCAATATTCTTTTTTTTTATAAATTTGTATTCCTATATAAATTTCTAAATACAATCATAAATTATAGAGATTATAAATATTATCATATTTCTATAATTTAAATTTTTTATTATTAATGTTAATTTCAAAATAAAAATAGCCGTGTTGAACGCGGGTTCAACTCTAGTTATTTAATATTTCGAAATAATAATTTTATTCTCCAAACAATCATAAATCAAACTATATTTAAATTGTCTTCAAATAACAACAAGTAAAAATTTAAAAAATAAATCATTCATTAACCATTTTAAAATTATCTACATTAAATCAAATCATATTTAAAAAATCTAAAATTTATGACTTTTAAAATTTGACCAATCCTAAAAATATTTTTAATAAATACCTATACAAACAATATTTTAAAACTAATATCAATCCTAATAATATTTAACTAATCAAATATTATTCAATATCCAAAATTTAAAATTAAACCATAAATCATATATAACTTAGATATTATATATGCGACTATATTTTTTAATTTGTAGTGTTAATTATCTATTATATTAAAAAAAAAAAAATCTACCACAAAAAGTTCTAATAGACTACTTCCTAGAATAACTAGGAAAATAATTTGTTACAATAATATTGTTTCTTAGCAATAATATATCACGATTTAAAAAATATATATATGAATAGAGGAATATTCTTTGTTATTTAATTTTTAGGATTTAAGAATTTTACAATATTGTTTCTATAAAATTCTCTTATATATTAAACGATAAGTGATTAGAGACATATGTCAAGTCCACAATTTTCTAGATTTTCTTAAAATTTTTTATTAATATCAACCTATTGCCAAACATATTTATTTTTAATTGATTATTAATGTTCTTATTGCGAAACAGATTATTCTTAACAATTTAAATAAATAATTTTTTTCAAATCACTAAAAGATAATCTTTAAGTTTTAAATAAAAATTAAATTTTACAATTAAACAATATATTTTAGAAAAACTAAAATTTTAACAGATAAAATTATTTCTATAAAGATAAATATAAGCAATTAGAAAATGTAGATATAACTTCTTAACCAATGTTCAATTAATAAAAATATATTCGAAATTTAATTTTCCATCAAATATTTTTATAATTTAAATACTTAAATTATTTGAAATAACAAAAAATATTCTTTTATTTTTAAATAAATATTTAAAATTTTCAAATAAACAATAAGATAGACATGAAATGCCACATGTCAAACCTATAATTTTTCTGAATCCAAATTGTTTTTTTAAAAAGTCAATCGAATTATTGTATAAAATTTAAAGATTAATGAGCAATCTAACAAATACATTTAATTAAGTAAAATTCTTTTGTATTCACATATTAAGCCCATACTTTTTCTATGTTATTTTTTATTTTAATATTTTAATCACAAATTTATATTTTATTATTTTTAATGGTTATTATTATTTGTGTTGCCACAAGATATTTATTTAAATAAAATATTTTAAAATCCTCTTATATATTAAACGATATTGGATGTCACGTTTCAAACCTACAATTTTTCTGTCGAAAATTCTTTTTCAAAAGTCAATCGAACTATTATATTAAGATTAATATTTTATGAACAATCGATTGAATACATATAATTCAGTAAAAAAATTATGATAACAATAAAATCCGAGCATAGCTTGAATACTAACCAAGGAGTATATGAATAGAAAAATATTCTTTGTATCACAATTTGAAAAAATTATGGCTAGTGGAATATTCTTTGTTATTTATATTTTTAGGATTTAATAATATTATAATATTATTTCTCTAATAATATATCACGAATTTTTTTTGAACCATGTCTAGAGGAATATTCTTTGTTATTTATTTTTTAGTATTTAATAATTTAAAAGAAATATTACGATTTAATCAGTTTTATTCTTTATTGTTTTCATTTGATATTTCTTATAAAAAATACATATCACGTAGTTCAAATAATATTTAAAAATCATTAAAAATTTTAAAACATAAATCATTTGTAACAATTTTAATTATTTATATTAAATCAAATAATGTTAATAAATCTATGATTTATTTCATTATAAATTTCACCAGTGTAACCATTTTTTAGAGTTAATATCAATTCTAACAATATTGTAACTAATATCAATCCTAAAATATTTTAATTAATTATATATAAGTAAGTAGTCTCATATAAATTTTCAATTCGAAACATAAATCATGTATAAACCATAGACTATATATATATATTATCATATTTTATAATTTAAAATGTTGATTATTAATTTTAAGCAGTGGTTTTTTGTCTTCTCTCTCTAAATCCTCTCTCTAAAGATACATCTCTAGATCTCTCTAGAAGTTTCTGGCGACAAAGAGGAGGAGGAGCCCCATCATCTCCAGCGACTGCGTGCATCCCCGTTGATATGATCCTGGATCTTATCTGAAGCAAAGGCTCATGAACTGATCTGAAAATCAGATTGATAATCGATGGAGATGATGACAATGGAGAAATGATGGCGTGATGGTGATGATGATGAAGTGATGAATGAATGGACTGATCAGAGGACAGTGATGATGGCGTGTGGTTACAGAAGAGATGGAGATGGATTTCTACTCTCAGGATGAAGAATGAAAGAGATGGATAGAAGTAACTCTTGTAATCAACTTGGGATTGTAAGAGGAATATGATTCAGTTTCAGAACTAAGCTAGAGTTTTCAGAAAGCTCTCAAAAACAAAACAAAGGGTTTCGCGTGAATGCTTGGTTGAATAATACTCTAGGGTTCTCCACTTATTTAAAGAGAGAAAACTCAAGAGAAATACTCAAAACAACAAGGCTTTTAAAATAAAACAACAAATAGTTTTAGATCTGAAATAAACAGCAAGGCATTAAGCCCAATAAGGCCCAATTCGCCTTGTACTAGAATCATGATGATTTAGTACTCTCCCAAGTAACAATCCTAGGCAGCTCGATGTATTGATGATCATGCCTCGTTAAAAACCTTGCTGAAGAACCTCCTACCTTCCAAAATCCTCAACTAAGGAAAAGAGTACAAAACCATCACTTAGCTACCTAGTGATCATTACCGGGTTCTTCAGTCTTGAAGCTTCAAACACAGGATGCAGAAGCTTGAGCCTCCTCTGAATCGATCTCTCCTAGGTTGATGAGTGTATGCGCCTTTCTTGCTACCTCTCTAGCTCTGGAACAAGTGATCCTTCCCACGAGCTCAGGTTCAACATCTTCAGAGCTGGTCAGAATCACATCACCCGTGCTCCCGTGTCCTGTTTCCCCTTCGGTGTCTGCCTCTGCTCGGGTGACGGCGATGGGCTTTCTTCTCACGAAAGTGATCACTCCCATTAGATCAAGCCGGAAAAAGCCTACCTCTGCGACGAGGCACTCTGCTTCCTCATTTCTCTCAGTTGGTCAGGCGCTTCTCGTTCTCGGTTTCGGTTGAGACCCCCGCTCGCATTCCGATAGCCCTCGTCTTTTCCTTGCTTTCGGTGTTAGATCCTCGTTGGAGGTGTCCACTCCCTCCCTCACCGCCGCATAAAGGGCCCTTCTCCGCCGGATCTTGCGCTAGGCGTGGTGTCGATGGCTGGTGGCCAACAAATCTTTTGGCGGTGGAGTCTTCCGGCCTAGAGTCGAGCGCTTTCATGAGCACTCGATGTCTCCTCTTCGGACCCGTCAGGTGGGGTTCGTTTCGTGGGGCCGTGGCAGAGTTCACTTCCGTTCAGGCGAGGCTCTCTTGGCTCCAGTCAGTCGCGCTTCTCTTGGCGCTAGGCTTCGTAGAAAGGTGGCCTTCCCCCCTCTTCAATGTTGAGTTAACGGATCCGAGGTTTTGGTGGCAGCGATTGATGTGCGGTGGTAGATCTATCGACAATTAGGATTAAATGTATCTTTTTTAGGTTTAGGATTTCATATTTGGGTTTAACCTATCTAAATTTTCATTCTCTGGATTTGTAAATTGGGTTTTGTACCTGGGAATTTGTTTGGAATTTATTAATATATCCAGAAAACCTTTCAAACAAAAAAAATATTTTAAGCACGAATCACAAAATAAAACCAACTTTGTGTTTGCAGAATTAAACTTTATAACCCAAAACAAATCGAACGGAATTTTCACAAATAAACCGTATGGCGATGCATGATTGTATGGCACAAAGCTCTGAGTTGAAGAAGTATAAAAACAGTGCAACTCTTCGCACTATCCGACACTAATCCAACAACTTATTTTCTAGTGTGCAAAACAGAGTAAACCGTTCCTAAAACTTTTCCATTTCCAATAAAATAAAAAAGGAAAAAATAAATAAAAGCAGAGCAAATGTGCAGCTTACATAGGAAAAGAACCAATCCATAACTCTCCATGTGCATTCCAATTTGTTTTTCCCAAAAGTATAACCAAAGTTGAGACCACAAAAACTAAGTATTTTACTCAATTAAAGAAGCAAAAATAAAATAAAAGATATAGGGATGCTTTACTTCTGGATCACAATCATAACTAATTGTACAATACGCTATGCTTCAGCTTTTCTCTTTTTTTTCTAACATGTCCTTTAAAGTACTCTCATGTGATTGTGATTCTAAAATAATGTAACTTTCTTTTTATATAATCAATCCCTCACATGTGTTTCCTCATTTCTCAATTCTTCTGAAACACATAGAGAGATGGGTGTTACAGGAGGATTTGTGAGAAGCATTTTCTTTAGAAACAAATCATTTGGGACTCATGACTACAACAACAAGAAGACCAACAACAATGTATGGATTTTTTCATCAAAACCCATCAATAACTCTATTTCTCTTTTGTCTCATTGTCTGTATATAATGATGAATGTTTTCAGGGAAGAAGTAATCTAGGAGAGAAGAAAAGATGGAGCTCTGTGAGATCATACCTTTGTGGAGATGAATTCAACTCTGTTCTCGCTGTGAATGATTCAGGATCGATAAAGGATTCAGAAGCTCTTCTTACAATGTCACAGGATTTTGTTAGACCTTTTGATTCAGTTCTGGCAACTGAAGATTCAGCTTCTTTGAAACATTTGGAAATCGAGGAGGACTCTATTTCTGTTAAAAGCTCAGAGGCAACGGTGACTCAGCCTTTCCTGAGTAGTTATGTAAGAGAAGACTTTGATAACCAAAGCGAAGCAACAGAGACACACATACCAAAGAAGCATCCGACTACTCCAATCTCCAAATTATTCATCGAAGAAGACGCTGCAATCACAATTCAGACAGCGTTCAGGAGTTACCTGGTTTTGTTTCTTCCACTTTCATTCTTTGTCTTCTTCTGTTATTATGTCCATTCCATTGATAGTTAGGTTGTGTTCAAGGTAAAACGTCGCAGCAAAGAAAAAGAAGAAGACACCTTTGTCAATGAGGAAAGCTTATCAGGAGAAGAATCTCAAGGCATTGTATCCATGGGAACATCACTAGAAGTTCAGAAAGGTAATTCGGTGAAAGATCCGTTTTTAGGGAGAAAACGAGTATCTGCAAATCGAAGAACATTACAGAAGAACACAACTCAAGTTCTGAGGATAAAGGTAAGCAAAACCAAAAAGAGAAATTCAAAGATAAAAAGAGAACAATTAACATAAAATGATCTATCACATAGCAGGAAGATTGGGATGATAGCACAGTGATCAGCACGATATCAAAATTGAGGATTCAAAGCAGAATCGAAGCAATGACAAAACGAGAGAGAGCACTCGCTTATGCATTTTCACAGCAGGTAATAATACAACATTACCAAAATTAAACCCTAATTTTGACCTTAACAGTTTAAAATGGTTAACAAACGTACCGTTAAATTAAAAATACGTTAATTAGTCAAGGGTAAAAAAAAGTTATGTTAAAGATTTTTCATTAATTAAAACCCAAAAGAGTGGGTCTACAAACAATAGCTCAACTAGAGTCCAATGAATTAGAAAAAAAAACAGGAATAGGTCCAAAAATATACAAGTCTAAGAGAGGTGAAACCCTAAACCTAGTTTCTTCAACCAACTTGACGCCGCCGCCTCCTCCAAAGACCTCTGATCCGCCGCTTCAAGCTCCGACCACTACTAGCAAGGCCTCGGTTCCGGAAATAGCGGTGACTAGAGGCAAAGGCCGCTCTGCTCCATTCCCTAGCGTCGAGGCGATCGTAGCCGCTCCCGGGAAGAAACACCGCTGAGGCAGAAGCCAGCTCCTCTGCGGACCCACGAATCGGGACCCAACCGGGCAGATCCGAGAGAGAAGAAGGCAACCGACCCATGAACGCAACTAACCAGTGCCAGAGAAAGACAACGCCGTGAACCTTACTGGGTTTGGACCACCGCCATCCTACCATACGAGCACGACCCAAGACAAGGTTTTCTCCAAGAGGCGGTGAGGGAGAGTGGGAGATCTCCGACGAGGATCTGAAAAGCCAAAGGAAGATTGAGCGAAGACTTCACCGGATCTTGGCGCGAACCTCGGCAACGGTGATCGGAGAGAAACCGGCCAGACGAGCAACAGAAAGGGTTGTGCGCCATGACATCGCGGAGGCTTATTCTCCGGCCAGATCTACAGATTCGGTCACTTCCGCGAGAAAAGGGACCCTCCGACGACACCAGGCTGAAGCAAACGGCGAGACGGACACGTGGTGCACGGGAGGAGACTGTGAAACCCAGGTGTGGTCTCATATATCTCACATCGGAAGTTTAGCCAGAGTTTGACTGATATATATAAGGGAGACCAAACCAATTAGTATAAGGCCTTAGGGATGGTACTCCAATAACAAAACCATGCGGGCCCAGGTGGCCCAAAGCGGACAATATCATACTAATGGGTTTGGTGGGCTCGAAATATCGGCCCACGGAGGGGGGCGTTACAAGTTGGTATCAGAGCGCGGTCGATTCTAGGATGAGTCCGGAAGGCCCGCTGGTATGCAACGTGGACGTTGCGATTTCAGGTGGGGGAGATTTCTTTTTTTAATATATCAATTTTCATAATAATATAACTACATAGATCTAATTTAATATATTCGCATTAATTTTTAATATTAATTTCAAAAAATTTATCCGCACATCGTGCGAGCTTATTTCTAATGTTTAATATTTTTTTTTTGCCAACTTCTAGTGTTTAATTGAAACTAAGTGATTCCAATATTCTTTCGCAAAAATAATAAAAAGTGACAGATCTACTCAGAGGAAAAACATACAATAGATTATAATGAAAAATAATTTTACAGGAAATAAAAAATAGATCATGGATATGGACTACACAAAAATAATTTAATAAAATTTGAAACTAAAATTTATTATTAATAGATTAGGATGAAATAGTATTTTGATTTGGTTATAACTCGTATCTTCAAACTAGTTTTCATTTCTAATCCCTTATTTATTAAAACATAAGCATTTTTTAAAAATAACCTTTACCTATCGTGTGATTTACAAGTATGCCACTATTATAATATGTAACTGTTTATANAAAATTTTAGGAACAATAATATTTTATAATAATTAAATTATGTCTACGAGATTACAACAAATTAAATTATTTAAACCTAATTTTTAGGATTTATTAATTTTAATATACCAAATCAATATTTTAAAGTAATATTATTTGGTCAAATAGATATACACGATT
>OVAU01004265.1:0-10260 GCA_900406315.1 Biscutella laevigata subsp. laevigata | reverse complement strand
CAATCCAATATCGGGAAGCCTTCTATCCAGTAGCAAACTTCGGAGGCTTCTACAAAATNAAAACCCCTAAAAACCAGACACATCAGTATGCCACATTGCAGTACAACTTGTCTTTCCTCATCCAGACCTTTCCTGATCTTTGGCCGTCAGGGTAATACTCTTGCTGATTGTATAACCTAGATACCTTCTGCTGGTATTTATAGCACCAGGCCTTGAAGTGTCTCATCTCTCCACAATGCCAACAACCATTCGTCCTGTCAACCAATGACTTGGCTTGATCGGGCTTAGCTCTGTTTCTGGTTCCGAGAGCAAAGAGAGAGGTCTTATTAACATACCCCAGATCTGTGCACTCCTTTTCTTGGTGTTGAGGAGGCTTGATAGGTGCCGCTTTGACAAACGTAGTTGTTGGGTTACCAACACCACCCTGATATCCAAGACCATACGTCTCCTTTCCCATTCGTCTCGTACTTAGAATTTTATTCAACTCCTTGGTACCATTTGTCAGCATGCGAATGTTCTTCAACATGCTCCTAAAATTTCCCTTCAAGCTCTGCTGATTTAGACGCTTCAGCAGTAAGTAACTTATTCATTGCTGATAGTTTGTCAGCAAGGGTCTTGTTCTCGGTCAAGAGTTGGTTATTTTCCCCGGTGAGTTCCTCTTTTTCAGCCTTGAGGTCTCAGAGTTCTTCAGTCATTTTCACAAGGTGCTCTACCAAGATCAAATTTTCTGCTTTTAATAAGAGTTCAGAAGAGTTAGCATCAATACCTTGTTCTGAGTTCAATATCTCAGGCACGTTACGATCACCCAGAGATGATTCATCATCTGATTCTTCTATGATGCTAAAGGGAGCAACAAGGTTGTTCATAATCTCGACTTTCTCACCTTCATCTACTTCTGAATCGCTTTCACACCACCAAATGTATGAGTTCTCCGAATCAAGCTTATGAAAGTTTGTCACAGCGACAAACCGTTGCGAATTCTCCATACTTGTCTAAAGATCTTCACCAGATTTGGACAACCACACGCAGTCCTTTTTAGGTGCCCGCTCTGATACCAATTGTAAGTGCAGCGAATCTAGCAACAACACAATTTCATCTTGAAATGCCAAGACCAAGCGATTAATCTCTTTATTTATAAGCAGCAACTTTACAACCTAAAGATACTCTTACAAAGCTTTCTTTCTTCTCTAAGCCTACCCTTAGACGAATTGGAAAACACAAGAATTAATCACCCAACTCTCTCTGATGTAACTCACCCAGCCGTGACATAATCAGAGATAAAACATCAAGCACTCTCTCTGATTGATATCACCCAACCGTGACTAATCAGAGACAAGACTCCCAATGCACGTGCATGCACCACTCACTCTTCTGTAGTTCCTTCTATGACCCAAACCTACCTTTAGATCGCCTAGAACATTCAAGAGCAAGCAACACTCTCTCCTGATCGATATCACCCAACCGTGGTATAACCAGAGACGAGCGATCCAACACTCACCGTCCAAGCTTGTTCTTTCTATGAAGCTTAGAGGCACAAATCCTTCGGCAATATCCCAAAAGTGTTAACCCTAGCTAACATCTTTACTCTTGAATATATACCCTCAGAAACATAAACCTTCATTAAATCTTTCTACAGGAAAGCTCCTCAAATCCCACGATTTCCTTTTCCATATATCTCATAATGAATTTCTCCAAATGTTCATTCCACACAATTAATCCATCCAAGAGCTCGTTTTCCTCTTGATGTAAATAACACACATATTTCCTTTTCTGATAATCCCAGAACATCATATTTCATTTTGTGATGCAGTTTCTTTTTCTGTGCATTCCAGCTCAGTGTTTCTTCTAGAAGCTTACTTCTCCTCTGATGCAAACACTTCAGCATCCTGATTTCATAATCAACTGATTTTACATCTTCAATATCTAAATATAAAAATGAAGTCCCGGTCTATTTGCATAATGAGAGTCAATTGCCTAGCACGCACGTTAATTTTTCCACGTGAATCTTGCCGATAGAATATCATTCAGAAAATCTTTATATCGTTTTCTTAATTTCTTTATAATTAGACTTTTATTGTTAAATGATAATTATTGGTCAGTCATTTCATTTACATGTAATTGCAGTTTTACGTACGCATCATCGATGTATTTTTAAAACCATTATTATAAATCGTATAAATTATATATTATTCTTTCTATTTTTTTTGTCAGCAATCGTATAAATTATTCAATGATGCGTAAACATCTAATCACCCGCGCAGTGATACGGAGATGATGAGGATTGACCAACAACCGATAACTTTAAATAAAAAAATAATCTTTAATTTATGGTCTAGTAATATCGAGACAAAAATAGTCCCAAAATAATTCTATATAATTCGCCCAACAATTATCATATATCGGCAAGATTCACGTGGAAAAATTAACGTGCGTGCTACGCAGTTGACTCTTAGACCATCATCATCCAAAGATATCTAATGTAAAGTTTCTTATCATTAAAATATTATTATTGTTTTTAAAACTATAATTTTTATTTAATTTAAAAATGAAAAAATAGAAAGAACCAATAATACATCAACAAGAACCTATATCTTAAATCTCTCATTTGAGAGTCGACTCTTTCTCGCTCTCTCTCGCTCTCTCTGTTTCTTGTTTTGATTTTTTTTTTTATTTTTATAATGGTGAGAAACTCTTCTAAAATCCTTCAATAGTGATGCTCTTATTATGCAAATACACAAAGACTTTGTTCATTTTTATACTTCAAATCTAGATAGTGAAATTACACCTACAATATCTATATACTTATATATTCACTGGCCACTCTCAGTAACTCACTCTTATACGGAGGTCATAAGAATTGACCAACAGCCGATAACTTTAGATTAGGAACAATAACTCAAAATAATTCTATATAATTCGCCCAACGATTACCATATAACAACAAAAGAAGTAATTTAGAAGATAAATTAAGAAGTATTTTTACATTTTTACAATTATCAAGTTTATATACGTCGTATAATAAGTTTTTTCTTTTTTGCTTTTACCACACTATTCATTTAAGATTTATTTTGGGGTTGTTTTGTCTCAACATTACCAAATGATTAAATTAATTAAGAAAAAAATTGTTTAAAATGGACACATTTATCTCGTGTTTTGTGCAAGTAGACCTTTCATATATTTTGTTCATAATTTGACTAAACTAACCTTAATGAATGTTTAGAGTAAAAATCAGACATTAAAACAAGAGAAAACAAATCTAGAAAATATTGTATCTATTTTTAAGAAAGTTTACGTAATTAACTAATTAAATATGGTAATTCTTATCAAATGAATTTTCAACCCACAATCATCTCCTTCTTCCTCGTGCAAATTGTTATGTTTTTTCGAGTTTTTTTTGTTCATTCACGATCATCTTCTTCTTCACGATTTTCAGTTTTATGTTCTTGCTTTTCGAATTTGTCTGTTCATTCACGATCAACTCATCTTTGGAACTAACTTGCAAGAAACTCAATCGAATTTGGTTATACACCACGTGAATTCAACTCCATTTACGCAAGAACTCCGAGCTATGTCTGTTATCCTTCAAATCAAAATCAAAATACGTCTCCAATTACGTGAATTATAACAAGAAAATTTGGATTGCAGAACAATGTCTTCTGTATCCAAAATACGTGTTCTGGATCCCGAATACATGTTCTGGATCTACTCTTGGATCCAAAAGACGTTAGAGGTAATTAACAAAGCAAGCCAGAATACGTGTTATAGATCCATATATATAATACGTGTTCTGGATCTACTCCTGGATCCAGAAGAAGCTAGAGGTAATTAACAAAGCAAGCCAGAACACGTGTTCTGGATCTAAAACACATGTTCTAGACGTACTCGATCTGGATCCAAAAG
The DNA here is from genome assembly GCA_900406315.1 of Biscutella laevigata subsp. laevigata. Classification (NCBI taxonomy): domain Eukaryota; kingdom Viridiplantae; phylum Streptophyta; class Magnoliopsida; order Brassicales; family Brassicaceae; genus Biscutella; species Biscutella laevigata. The sequence continues at coordinate 6,360 of OVAU01004265.1, read as the reverse complement.
AAGTTAGAGATAATTAACAATGCAAGCCAGAATACGTGTTCTGGATCCAGAACACGTATTCTGAACGTACTCTGGATCCAAAAGAAGTTAGAGCTAGGTGATTAACAAAGCAAGCCAAAATACGTGTTTTGGATCCATAACACGTGGTCTAGATCTACTCCTAGATCCAAAAGATGTTAGAGGTAATTAACAAATCAAACCAGAACACGTTTTCTGGATCTAGAACTCGTATTCTGGATGTACTATGGATCAAGAAGAAGTTAGAGGTAATTTACAAAGCAAGCCAGAATACATGTTCTGAATCTACTCCTGGATCCAGAAGAAGTTATAGGTAATCAACAAACCAAGCCAGAACACGTGTTTTGGATCTAGAACACATATTCTGAACGTACTCTGGATCGAGAAGAAGTTAGAAGTAATTAACAAAGCAAATCAGAATACGTGTTCTGGATCTACTCCTGGATCCATAAGAAATTAGAGGTAAGTAACAAAACAAGCCAGAACGTGTGTTCTGGATCTAGGATACGAAAATTAAATACATACTCAGATTTAACTCGATGTTAAAATTGAATTAATACTAAAAATAAAGCTTAAATGGACAAAAACGAAAATAAAAGTCTAATTGCACGCACATAGACTAAAATTGACTATTTTGAAAACTTCTCCCTTAAATTAATCATTTTTAATTGATACCAAATCCATTTAGACTCGAAAGCATCAAACATCATAATTAGTTTTTAAATTATTATTATTATTGCAACCAATTTTCCTAACCCAACTAAACAATTGATATTTGATTTGTCACCAAGAAGTTGTTATTCCGATCTCTCTCCCATATAGTTGTGATTAAAAGGGACTGGACTTCTTTATGACCGCATATTAACAAAAAAAAACAAAAGTTATTATCTTCATAAAAGTTTTAATACATGTAGTTAGATTAAATGCATAAAAATCGTATTAGATATTAATACAAAATTTAGTCATATTTAATTGAATCCTTTGAAATCTGGTTTGGTTAGAATTAGTGGCGCATGTACATGCTTAATAAGGATCAATTGATCCCAATGAATTTATTTTTATTCATAAATTTAAAACAATATTTTAAAATAATTAATTTTAAACCCATTTTTTTAAATAATCCACTTTATTAATTTCATAAGTCTCTCGCGTTGTCTCTCTCATTTGCGGAATTGTTAACAGCAAAATTCTAGTAGTTAATATTGCATGTCTCCTCTTCTGCTGCTGATAGTTTCTTCGGCATCGATGAGAGGAGGCTTCAGTTCCCTCTCATCTTTGTATAGACGCTTCTCGTAGTGGTCTGTTATTGGAGATCTGTAGGCGAGTTGGTATATTGTCGTCATGCTTGGGATCTTTCCAGCCGCGTAGCTCGGAGGCTCCAACGTTGGTAGTTTGGGTCTTCTCTGGCCTTAAGCTTGTTCCCTAGGCTTAGAGACTACTTGGTCTCGCCACCCCTTTCGGTATCGTTCTCTTCCGCATTGGTGGCCTAGTCTCGACATCTACAAAGGCATCAGTGGTGGATCTCTTCCACCTAAGTGGGTCTTCTCTCTCTAGTCTAGGTAATCTCAGCCTCGCCGGTCTCTTTTGCCCATCGTTTTGTCGTTTGGGTGTTCGCAGTAGCGCAATGTTTTCTTGCGGGAAGCGATGATGGAGGAGAGCGGTCTGTCTTTTCGGCCTCTAAAGCAGCTGGTCTCTGGCCGTATTCCGTTTCTTGCTCGACTCGATCGAGTCTAAGGTTGGAGGCTTTTGTCGTGTTTTAGCTAGTTTAGCTCTAGTTTGGGATCATTCTTTTGCGTTCATGTTCGCTAGCCCGTCGGTTTTTGGGGTTAGTTTAGGTTCGCTCTTGGACTTAGCTTCGTAGGTAGAGGTTTGTTCTAAGTTGTGGATGCGGTTTTTTCCGTGTTCTGGCCGATTTAAGTGATCATGCAGAATTCATTTTCGAGTCTTGAAAAGTCGGAGCAAAACTGGTTATCATTCTGAAGTTTCCAAAATCTTTGTTTTGCCTACTGTTGTTTGTGGATCAACTCTTGTAATCTTCTTTTTCCATTATTCTTCAACTCTTCATTCCTCGTTCTTTTTGTTAGTTGGTGTCTGGTTTAAATCTTTTCCCTAAGTTTTTTATTGTTCTGGAATTATTTCTATAATTTGTTGGGTTAATTTCGTCGAGGTTGTTCTTTTATTTTTTTACGTTGAATCTTTACTTCTGCTTTTTTTTATTTGTGTGAAAAAATAAAATAACCCCAAAATAAATCAATATGATTCGCCCAATAATTATCATATAACTACAAAATAAATTAAAATTAAATAAATTTATATATATATATATATATATAACATAATTAAAACTTTTTCATGTGGAATAAATAACGTGCGTGGTACGCAATTGACTCTCATGGTTAAAATAAGTAGACAAATGAATTTTATAAGTATTATTTGACGACATAAATAATATTAATAGATATAATTAAATATAAATGTGTTTAATAATTTTTTTTAATGTATGAATAACTAAACTAAAAATTACAGAGAAATTGTGGATTTAATCAATGAACCTCAAAAATTTATTTAAGATAATTGTAAATTATATTTTTTTTAAATGAATACAAAATAATTAACTATAGATCTATTTGATGATATTATATTATTAAAAAAACGTAAAAACATTGAGGGCATACGTGACCATACATGATTTCGATGGGTTTTTAATAGATAATTATAGTTAAGTCCCGTTTAATAATTTAAAGTGATATATATATATATATATATATATATATATATTCTGATTTGATTTGCTTTGTTAATTACTTTTTTGAACTACGTGATTTGTATTTTGGTTGTAAAAATTATCAACTGAAAATAATAAATAATAAAATTGAGTAAACATGTAAGTGTGATATTTCTTAAAATTAGTAAATATTTCTTTAATATAATAGATTAATGAAAAGGTGAATAGAAAGAATATTCTCTTAGAATATTTATTGGTTTTTAATTATTAAAAGTATTAAATATTAAAAAATTGTAGAATATTTATATATTAAATTATTGTAACGAAATATATAGTGAGATATTTAATTGTTATAACATAATATATGCCTAGTCATTAAATAAAATGGTTCACTATGACTTTTTAAAGTAGATAATCTCTGTTTTAATAGAATAGATAAGACATTTCATCCACTAGTTATCCTATAATAACAAAAAAGAAATTTAGAAAAAAATACCAACAAGAAATTAGCCGGAATTATGACAAAGTGATTTTCGGTCGGAAATTTTAGACGTATTTCGATGGAGCCGACAACAGTAACCTTATTGGAATGTCGTCAGAATATGGAAAAAATTCCAATGGGAAATGGCATGTTGGTTATCCGTCAGACAATTCCGACCACGTTCCGACGAGTTAAATCTTTTGTCGATTTTCGACGGGGAAATTTTTTTCATTTATCTAACGGCTGAATTCCTGTCGAAATCCATCAAAAAGAACAACTATATTGATTTTCAAAACACAATAAGTATGCTTCCCTTTTCATTATAAACCCCCNTTTTTCATTTATCTAACGGCTGAATTCCTGTCGAAATCCATCGAAAAGAACAACTATATTGATTTTCAAAACACAATAAGTATGCTTCCCTTTTCATTATAAACCCCCAAAACATAATTCAGTACTAAAATGTCTCTCGAAATTCTTTAGAAATGTCTTCATACAATTCCGGTAATTATTTTCGTTCGTGGTTAGATAGACCTCATCAAATTCTGGGCACCCGAGAACTTACACAAGAGTACGAAGATGAAATATGAGATTTCATGCAACTTACATCAAACCGGGAAACGACTTCAAGATCATGTATAATATTATGGCCTTGCGTTGGTTGTAAGAATCGTAGATCTGTTGAGGTCAGTAAAGTTGTGTGGTGTTTGTATAACAAAGAATTTATGCCGGATTACAAGATTTGGTATTTTCACGAGGAAAACGATTCAGTGATGATGAATCATGGTAGCATCAATCAAGCTGTAGAATTCGTAGAACAACCACAACCGGAAGTAGAATCCGTAGGAATGATGCAAATCGTTAATGATTTATGGCGAGAAATATACCAACATATGTAGAGGAAGAGCATATAATCGGTGAACTGAATTTAGAATCACACCATTTTTCGATAGGTTAGTTGCAGCGAAGTTTCCTCTACGCGAGATGTACAGAGGACGTGTCACTATTGTCAATGTAACATCCCCGAACCAAACCTTAGGCCGCAAACTTCAATTTTGGCCAAGGGATCCAGATTTTGGCCGAGCAAGATCAATTTTGAACGGACGGAATCAGTTTTCGTCGAGCTGATTCAGTTTTCATCGAGTCAAATCAGTTTGATCGAGGAAAACCAAACTTGGAAGGATCAGAAGGAATCTTGGCCGAGCCAAGGCTAAATTGATCGAACACTTTGGGAAAAATCAAGGATAAATAAACTAAGTCATTTTATTAAAATGACTTAGTGACTACTCAGACACACCCAATGTTCTGTGGTGGTAGATTGGAAAATGTCACTAANGGGGGGGGGGGGGGGGGGGGGGGGGGGTGGGTACTCTTGGGTGACTGAAGGTTTCGATGGCTTGGCTTGGATAGCTCATGTGTGTGTTCTACCCACCCCGAACATGGATAAACCATGTGATGCCAAGCCAAGCAAGGATCTAAGACACTAGTTCAGTCAGCTGGAACCAAGTAAGTTACTAGCTCGGTCAGCTGAAGCAGTTGAGACACTAGTTCAGTTAGCTAGAACCAGTCAGATGGCATCGAAGTGTGCCACACGCATGAAGCGTGCAAGAACGGTTATGGACGGTTTTGGGTAAAAGGGATGCACGTCCTAAACGGTTATGGGCATTTAAGGACGACAGTTGAGACAGTTTCTTGGGAAAACACGCATATGAATGAGACTGAAGTGATTTTCGTCATTCTCACGCGAAACAAAAACTATTACTCACGGAAACGAACGAACAAAGGCATTGAAAGACAAAGAGACCAAAGGAGAACGATCGGCTAAGTCTTGACGAAATCGATTGGAAAGGATCAAAGCATTCTCGCCATCATCAAGCGAGCATTCTAAGAACTTGAATCTTTTTGTTAAGGTGAGTGCGTGACCAATGCTAAGGCTCGGATTTAGGCTAACTAGACCGAATACTGGCTTGTTTCCTTCTTCGTGATTGGTTGCATTGTTCGATTGCTTGTCATCATCATACTTCATTTTTCTGCATTATGGCTTGGCTTAGACTGATTTTCATGGCCGAATGGTGGTTATCGGGTCAGCCAGGGTGAAGGTATCGAGGGAGACTCGATAGAAACTCGACTGGATCGGGGTAAGCCAACCAATGGCATGATCTATCTCGTCTTGGACCAAGGGTTGAATCGGTTAAGCCGATGATCAAGTAAAGGGTATAATTGGGGCGATTGCTTTCACTAAATATTGTCAATACTTACGCCTCTTTGACATTTTCAGGAATAGATGGTGATCGTGGGAAGGACAAGGCTTAGGCGCGCGATACTGAAGACTAAGGATCGATGGATGGTGGAATGGATCGGGTAGCTAGGATCATTAGACTTGTAATAGCATATAGCAAACTTAAACAAGTTGCAATAGCCTATAGAAATAAAGCACTTGTTTTCTTAAGAATCTTCTTAAATTACACTATGTCTAGTATTGAATCACAAAATTGAACTGAGGATCGAACTTAGCATGAACCATTAAGTCGAATTGTCTTGGTGGTTTGGATGGAACAAACTCATCGGACTTAGAATCCGGAATAGGGCGTTTCAAGTTGGTATCAGAGCATGCCTTATTATAGGACAGTTAAGTGTCGGGTTTTGGAACACCATCCATCCGGTCGAAGTCTCGCGCCTAGAATTTTTTCTGATTGTTTATTGATGTGGTTCAGGAAAAATATAACCTTTCTTGATCTTGTAGATGGGGAAAAGTACTAAGACAACAAAGAGTACCGCGAAAACTAAGAAAGATAAGACAATTGGCGAAGGTCAAGATGCAACGAAACAAGCCAACAACCAGCTGATCCTAACCGAATCTATGGTTGGGACAGAACAGGTGATTCTGACTGCACGAGTCCTTACTGTGCAAAATCTACCATGACAGACTAGGGCGAATGGGGAAGAAATGGTTGAGTCATCGACTGCGTCCCAACCTTCGATTCCCGCAACTGGCGGAGATAATGAGGCCTTAAGGACCGTTAATCAAACTGATCCGGTACCTTCGGCTCGGGAACAATGGGACACGCTGCGGAAAGTCATGGCTCAGTTGGCTGTTGATAAACAGGTTTTTCACCCCTCTACTTTACTATAGGAT
>OVAU01004263.1:0-10262 GCA_900406315.1 Biscutella laevigata subsp. laevigata | reverse complement strand
AGTGAGTTTATTGAGAGATATCTACGTCTTTAAACAATATTTACAAAGGGGTCTTGAGAGACAAAACCGAGATAGCTGTAAAACGTGGAGCTCCACAGTCACGTCAAGGTCTGGTTGAATTCAAGACAAAGATTGAAATGTTGTCTCAGTTCAGACACTAGACATTTGGTTTCTTTAATCGGATATTGCGTTGAGAGTAGTAAAATGATCATTGTCTATGAGTATATGGAGAAAGGAACTTCAAGAACCATCTATACGAAGATAACCCGAGGTTAAGTTGGAGGCAGAGGCTTGAGATATGCGTTGATGCAGCAAGAGGGCTTCACTATCTCCACACTGGTTCCACAAGAGCAATCATACACCGCGATGTGAAATCAGCTAACATTCTCTTGGATGAGAATTTCATGGCTAAAGTTGCTGATTTTGGATTGTCTAAAACAGGTCCAGATTTGGATCAGACACATGTGAGTACTACTGTCAAAGGAAGCTTTGGATATTTAGATCAAGAGTACTTGACAAGACAGCAACTGACTGAGAAAATCAGATGTTTACTCATTTGGTGTTGTGATGCTTGAAGTATTATGCGGGAGACCAATGATTGATCCGTCTCTTCCAAGAGAGAAAGTGAATTTGATTGAATGGGCGATGAAGTTGGTGAAGAAAGGGAAATTGGAAGAAATCATTAATCCTTTTCTTGAAGGGAAAATGAAGCTTGGAGAGGTGCAGAGGGCAACTGTGCAGTTCAGTGTGAACGAAGTTGGAGATATTGCAGGTGTCTCAATGAACAAAGTTTTTGCGCAAATGGTGAGAAGAGGAAATGAGATAAAGATTTGTTTAAAAGAAGAGTGTACTATATAAGTTGGTTTGTATAGAAAGAAGACACAGTACTGTGTTTTATATTCAAATGTTCTTGTTAATGGACAACAACATCAGTGTAGGAGATTCAAATGTTGTTGTTAAATTATAGAAATATATTTGTCTTCTTTGTGTTTGTGTGGACCTGCAAATCCTAAATATACAGTCTGCCCTTTTCCATATATACGCGAGTATGACTTGACTTACTATCTTATCGACGGTATTTATCATAAATGGATAACATTTATCCAATCAATTTCACTTCCTCAAGATCCTAAAGCATCGTTATTTGCTAAAACCCAAGAATCTGTTCGAAAAGATGTGGAACGGGCTTTCGGAGTTTTGCAAGCTCAATTTGTCATCGTCAAAAATCCCGCTCTTTACTTCGATAGGGTGAAGCTAGGCAAAATAATGAGAGCATGTATCATACTCCACAATATGATAGTTGAAGACGAACATGATGGATACACTCAATTTGATTTATCAGAATTTGATGAAGGAAGCGCTAATGCACAAGTGGATTATACGTATTCAACGGATATGCCTACAAATCTCTTAAATATGATGGCCAACCTAAATCAAGTTCGGGATAGAATAAAACATGATCGACTAAAAGCGGATTTGGTGGAGCATCTATGGCAAAAATTCAGAACTAATTAACATCACAATTTTCGTTTATCTCCATTCAAATTTTAATATGTTTTTATATGCTTTCAATAATCTACTGTAACATTATTATTGTGTTTAATATTAATGTTTAATTAATTTTTTTTATAAGAACCCCTAATGAGTATCTACCACTGGAGGGGGGAAATAATAAAATTAGTTTAGGGGTTCTAAATAATTAGGATTTGTGGTAATATGATTTAAATATTATTAAGAACCCTAAATTAAGATACATGGATGAAGATGGCCTAAGGGACTTGGTCTCCTTCTCATAACTGTCATCCTTAACCTCCACGCACCCCATGTTCGCTCTGTCATAATCTTCACCATGTGTGTCGCTACTCTGAGCCCAATTCTAATCAGTTGCAATCCATGTTCAACATTGAGGTTTTGGAAGTTCTCACCACTTGCAGTTGTGAGCACTAACTGATATTTCTCTGTCAATCCCCTGAAGAACTTGTTGAGCAGACATATGTTATTGAACCCGTGGTAAGGACACTTGATAGAGTCGGAAGTGAAGCGATCTCATGTTTCATCAAAGCTCTTCATGGCTTTCTGAGTGAACCCCGATATTTTACCTCTGATGTTAGCAGTTTGGGTTGGTGAAAAGAACTTGGTCACAAAATCGTTCTTACAATCAGCCCATGTAGTGATGGAGTCTCTAGATAACCTCACTTCCCATTAGTGGGCAAGACCAGCCAGAGAGAAGGGAAAGAGGCGCAGTTTCAGAGCATCTTTGGTTATACCATTAATCTGGACCGTGTTGCACAACCTATCGAACGTACTGAGGTGATCCAAGGGGTCATTACCAGGTAGCCCATGGAACTGGTTTGCTTGAAACATAGAGATGAGAACTTTTTTGATCTCGAAGTTGTTGTTTTTAATAGTCGGCGGGCAGATGTCGTTCCTCTGGTCGCAGGTGTTTAGTGCATCATGGGCACATATAGTTGCAGCTTGTGGGATTGGAACATTAGCTGGCGCAGGTGGGAATGGAATGTTATCATTAGCACGTTTCTCGGGAACATCCTCCATCTCCAAGTTGAGACGTTGGATATGCTATAAACGTTCTGCTTTTCTCCTTGCCCGGATGCTTTGACGTTCAAAAGCTTTGGTATCCGCTTGAAATGGTAGGAGGTTTGCTGATCCTTTAGAACGCAAGTTCATACACCTGAAACTCAAATATCAAAGACAAGTAGAAGGTTAGTAACTTTGAATAGTAGAAACTTAAGCCCTAAAAGACTCAAAAGATCTATTGCTAGTCAAAATCCCAAGTTGGCAAGGCGCCAATTTAATTAGATACTATTTACCACCCACACTCCTATAGGATTAGAAGAATGGAATAAAGAATGAATTGTTATTTGGGATGGATTATGGATCAAGCTAACTGGGTATGATTGTCGAACCAAATCGGGAGTGCACTAGCACAATAAATCTCATAAAGGGTCGATTAAGTATAAGTAATACATATACTTTTCTGTCAGTAAAGCAATCCTAAATAAACTTGTAGATTGTAATAAAGAGTCGATTAGTATTAATGGTAAGCTGAAATAAACATAAATGAAAATTCAGAATAAGAAACTAAGAGAATGACCAGNTGTAGATTGTAATAAAGAGTCGATTAGTATTAATGGTAAGCTAAAATAAACATAAATGAAAATTCAGAATAAGAAACTAAGAGAATGACCAAACAGTCAATTTCAGGCAATAAGACTTATGTTTAGATATTCAATTTCACAAATCATGAAATCTTAGGTCTAGGGATTCCAGAATTAGATAAATCCACTCTCATGATAGAAATCTCTATCCTAACATGCAACAAAACACAATCTCTTGGAAATGAAGCATGAAAAGATGCATTAAGGTGTATCCCATTCAACCACTCTAGAACCCTAACACAAATCTCTTGGCTAACATTCTAAAGCAACAAAAAGAAATTAGAAGTCAACTAACACCTCTCAGGCTTAGCAACTTCCTTAGATCTAGATTGAGATGACCAAACCCAGTCTAGCCTTACGAACATCTTAATGAAGAAGACATTGTTAATTTTCTGCCCTAAACATCTAAAACCTTTGACAAATCACCTTAATCTAGCCTAATCATCCACTTAGAAGATGACTACTCACAAGTCATGATGAAATCACAAATCCTATTAAGAATGTGTGTTTCATCATGATCCAGAACAAGAAATAAAGGAGATAGAAGAAGCAATTACTAAAATAAAACTTAGATTAAACTTAGAATCTCAAAATAGAACAAGAAGATTCAAAATACCAAAGTTGGAAACAAACTTAGAATGGAATGTGTCTCCTTAGGGTTTTTGGCTTAAAAAATATTTATATAGCCTCTAAAATGAGTGAAAAACGTGTTGGTCAACCTAGAATCCGCATTTGACTTCTGATTTGAGGCAGGATCAGTCATCCCTGGTCAATGTTGGTGATCGATCCTGGCTTGTCTTGCTGATCTTGCTCTGCATCGGTCACACCTAGTCGATGCTGGTGACCGATGCATATGCTTCTTCATCCTCTTCGGCTTGTATCGGTCACACCAGGGCGATACTGGTGACCGATCTTGCTGCTTGTTTGATCCTTTTTCATGCTTTGACTCCCTTGGTCGATATGGATGGCCAATGTTGCTTGTTTTGGTATGATCCAAAATACTCCTCAAGTCTTGTCTTAAGTCTTCTTCATCACCTGAAATAGAGAATGCAATGCAAATGCAAACTAAAAGAAACTATACAAGAATAAGCATAAAAGAGGGCTTAAAAGAGACTAAAAACCACACATATCACATATTGTCTTTAACCATAACCATATGTAAATAACTATTAAATACTGATTTTAAACTTCTGTATTTCAATTATAACCATAATATAATAACAGCGTTCTAACCATAATTCAGTAACAACATGCTAACCATAATTCAGTAACAACGTGTTAACCATATTCAGTAAAAACGTGCTAACCATAATTCATTAACAACGTGCTAACCATAATTCAGTAACAACGTGTTAACCATAATTCAGTAACAACGTTCTAACCATAAGTGTTAAAAACAATTTGAAATTTACATATATCAGTTATAAAACACTAACCCTAACTGTATCATTTTCACTAATCTTTGTATCATTCACTGAACATGTGTGATTATATCCTCAATTTGCTTCACAAACTCTTCCTCCGCTTTCACTCGTTCCATCAACATCCAAACAGGTAAAAAATCCTCTACCATCAACCTTGTCGAGTGTAAATGTTTGCTTTTCCTAAAAAAAATATTTTCTTTTTTCTTTTTCCTTTTTCTTTTCTTCTTTCTTTTCTTCTTTTTTTTTAACTCCAACAAGATATAATATTAGATGAACGAGATGAGTTTTTACATAATATAAACCGAATACGACAACAATAGCTAACATATCGGAATGGATAAGCTGATAATGCAATGGGTAGATCAGAAGCAAGGCGATGCCAATTATTGGAGTGTCTTGGTCTTGATTGCCTATGGCTAGAAGATTTTCTTCTACTCGAATAATCGAGTTGATCCAACGACCTCTGGAATCTTCGGTGATTGAAGCATATTGATGATTGAACCGAGAGATGTTACATGGCATAAAAGAACCCATATTAAATAAACCCAAATCCAAACGAAGCTATGCTTAAAATCGATTTTGAATTAACCCCGGATACCCCGTCGGGCAAAGACCAAAACCGAATTATGCGTGTCCAAAAAAACATTATCGAGAACATGAGTCTAAGCTTTAGATCGAGACTTAAACAAACTAACAGAGGCCATTACCACATGCAAAATGAAACCAAAGTACTGCTTAACACAAAAAACCAACGAAATTCAAAACCAATAGCGTAATCAACAGAGGCGAAGACTTATCAAAAACAATATCCAGGGTCATGCACCTCCTCCGACGAAACTACAGTGAACATAATCTCAAGCCGCCGTCAACTGCCGTGAGCAAGAGCAAAGAGAGACGACAGAGAGTGAAGACCCAACGAATCGATAGCTAAGAGTCCATCAATTGCCTCTGACCCGTCGCTTCAAATGATCGGAACCAGGAGAAGCTGGAGAAAAGCTTATTGGTGATTGCGACAAGAAGCCACAACTGTGAGAACACCGGCAAGAAGACATGCATTTCGATAAAAGGAGACGACAAAGCACATCAAAAGATTCCGCTGTACAAACATTGAAGACGAAAGAGAGGAAGAAGAGAGGCCAGCCGGCAGCGATACCGCCGAAGCAGTATGCCACCGGCCGAGCAGAGGAATGATTGACGGCGACGGTGAATTAAATCGAGGGTTTGTAGAGAGCGTTTTTAGAGGTTAGTCGTTTTAAATCTTGTTTTCTTTTCTTTTCTTCTTTCTTCTTCAAATTTTTCTTTCATTTGGATAGAATTTTCTTCTTCTTGGTTCAGACCTAACTCATGGTCAGTCATTTACGCGATCAGAGACTCAAGTCGTGGTCAGGATGGCACATCGTAGTTAACTCTACGCATTGTTTACAGCTAGTGATCAGGATGCTAAATTCCAGATATTCAATTAATGGTTAAATGCTAACTTCCAGATATTCAATTAATGGTTAGCTTGAATACATGCATTCAAGCTAACTTGCAATTAAAGATGTTGTACAATTGAGAAAGCCACCGTCAAGACAATGAATCCACAATATTAACATTGAAATCAAAACAACAAAGAAACATACAAATAGAAAAATCCATAGCTGATAATTGAACATGAAATGATGTGTCTTAATACTTTGGAAACGACATAGATATTCCGCAGAACATTTCCTTTAACCACGAATACTTTCTGAAACTACACAAGACCTGAAATGCTATTCGCAGAGTTGTTGATTCGTGACAACGAGTGAAGTCGGCTATGACCACCGTAAATACCCGAAAACTTTAAAACTCATCCTAATTTTTTGTTGAAAAAATGGACAAACCAAATCTCAAATGCTTGAAATCGCGAACGAGTTTGCAGCGTTTGAACCTTGAATGGATGGCTTTTCCTTTTGCTATGAGCCGACGAAGATGATGTCGTCGCAGATGGATTAAGACATACTTGTTGCAACACCTGGCTGAGTTTTGTGGAGTATATCTGTTGTTGCTCGTGTGCTTTGACTCTAATCGTCTCTGGCGGAAGAAGCATAAATCTATTTTTCTTTCGAGCGAGATCTCTAGAACTAAAACTTAAATTCGCCAACGGTTCAATATCAGAGATGAAAGACGCCATAGTTTTATAATCTTCTTAGTATTCGCTTTATTTTCAAAGTAACTGAAAAAGACGAAGTTAAAGCACATATTTTTTATGATAGAAATGGTGGAAAAAGTTTTTGAAAGATAAAGGGGAAAAATATATAAAAGAACAATTTGATAATTTAGGGGAAGAATTTTCTCTCCCTAACTTAAAATCGAAATGGTATTATCAAACCAATACGAAAATAAATTGATATAAATGTCTTCGACAAACTAAAAAAAAAACTAAAAGTTAGTTTATTAAATTGAGTTAGATTGGCGAGATGGAGAGTTAGAGTGGTACTTCAAATAGAAAAAATATTTTAGAATGAAAGAGATATCCAGATATGCCTTAACTGACAAATAAGTTGTCGAAATGTGAGAAAAAAAAAAGAAGAAACTTAGCCGTCGGAGAAGTCTTTTGCATGTCCTCTTCTCCTCCTCCGTCGGCGGCCTCCACAACGTTGATGTGGAGGTTTCTCTCGTCTTCTATTGTATAGCGGTCTCTTCTCTTTGTTTTTCTCTTTTTCTCTGGTTTTTTTTTCAGATCTGACGGTATGGATTTTGTTGTTGAAGAGCCTAGATCCTCCGGCCGTGTGGCTTGTTTGCTCCGGCATCGGTGGTTTTGGGTCTTCTCTGACCAAAGTTGGATCTCAAGGCTTTGCATCTACTTGATCCTACTCGTCTTTGCTTGTTGTCATATCCTCTGTCTTTTCCTCACGACGCCTTGTCTCCGGCCTCTATGGTTCTGCTATGGTGGCGACGGGCTAATCCTCTTGTATCTCAGGTTCGTTTGCTCTCCCGTTTATGCTCAGCCCCTGCTTGCCGTGGCTTCTCTTTTGCTCATCTCTGCGACTACTTTGATTGTTGTGGTTTCGAGATGAAGTTCATGCAATGAGGCTATGTCGGCATTATTGCAGGTTATAGACTAATCTTAGGGTTTGCTTCGTTAATATGTCTTTTGGATTAGGACTGGTTTAGCTATCGGTTTATATGTTGCTTGAAGGAGTAGTTTTAGTTTGTTTTTAGACTTAGCTTATTTGGGTTTAGGGTTTTATTCGTTGTGGAAAGGAGGTCATATCATGCCATGGTACATGCTTCATACTTCTTTGTGCTCTGTTCTTCTCAACAAGAATCAAATGTCAGATTGGAATGTCATCTGCTTAGTTTGCGATCTCTGTTGCTATCGACATTGTTTCGATACAACATTGAAAAGGTTTCTTCTGCTTCAAGAGACGTATGTTCCTAAATTTTGAAGTCTAATTTCATCACAATGAGATCAGATCAAGCCAGAGTTGTATTTGAAGTTTTTCGTTTTGTTATGTTAATGTTTCTTGTAACCGATCTGGGATTGTATAATTACATCCATTTGTAACTCTTTCCCTGGTTTTATATATATATATATCGAATTAAAAAAAAAGTTGTCAAAAGGTGTCGTAATAGACAATTTTTCCATGAATGCATAAATAAATATTATAATAAAACTTACATTTAAATTGAGTTGGAAGTGGGAAAGATATGTCCAATGTGAAACAATTAAAGAACACATATTTTAAAGTACAAAATAAATAAAGTACAAAATACAATAGTCTTTTAAAACAGCGATACCACACTCTCTTCTCTCTTATCCCTCTTCTCTTTCTAAATAACCTCTGATCAATCTCTAAATTCCGATCATAGTTTTTCCCTCTCCAGTGACTTCTTCGTCACTGTGAGAGGGATAAAACTTGTACATATCGTTTTCTTTTGTTCTGTAAATGAAGTTTGTGCGGTGTTGTTCGGTGATCGGAGAAAGCTTGGGGTCGTTTTTGTTTTGCTTCTTCGATGTCCATGGTTAAACAAATCTCGAAGCTCCGTGACGAGCCTTCACGCAGATGGCGGAGATGATGCAGAGTGCAAAACTTCACCACTTCCTTTCAGATCTGTTAAGTTTGATGGCTTGTGAAGGTGTTGTGCGGTGGCCGTACCCAGAGGTTTTTGTTGAAGCGGTTCGTCGAATTTGAAGACTAGAAAGCGGCTTGCGCAGAAGTGTTAGATTCCCCACGCTTGATGTGTTTCACGATCTAGTCCGATGTGAAGTTCCGTGTTGGCGTGGATCAATTCGGATCATCTGTCGTAGCTCGTCTCCGGTGGCCCATGTTCGGTGAAAGTTTCAGCTGCTTCTTTGTGCCATGAAAGTTCTGACACGTGGCAGAGTGATGTTCCTTTTTGATGCTGCCACGTGGTGTAGCTTTGATGCAAAAAAAGAGCACGTATCCACTCATCGTTGTGGTGTGGAGTTTCTTGCTTTCTACACGTGGATTTGCTTATTGGGCCTTAGTGGGCTAGTTACTTGGACTTATCACATTCACGTGTTCTTTTTATATTAGGTTTATTTTGTTTTTTGTTTTAATAGTTTGTCGACATTTATTGTATTAGTTAAATGTAATCCTTCGGGTAATATGTTTAATGCTATTATTCTGTTCCGATTTCGATCTGTTTTATGAGTGTTAAGTCTGACATATGTAAGTTCAGATCATCTTTCCCCGGTTTCCGAATTTTAGTTGAAACCTCTTTAGAGAGATTGTCAATTTCCAGCTTTATGCGGTTTATTTATGCATTTGAGTAATTTATCTCCGTCTACAAACGATATATATTTGCCATTGAGCAGTCCCCTTGTGGGACATTGTAATTTATAATATGGTTGAAAAAAAAAAAAAAACAGCTGTTAGACACATTAATAATGTTATTGTGTCAAATTACATACACACAGAACTTAGCACTCATCACACGACTAATTGCTCTCTTTTCTCAAACTAAGGTCAACCAAAAGTTACTGACTTCGTGTCTTCCTAAAATGTACACATGGAGCTTGATACTCAAATTCCATCTCCAAGTTTTGCTCCGAAAATCTGAAAAATAAGTCAAACTTTTATTCAATCAATAACAAGAAAACAGAAATATACAAGCATTCAATGAAACAGAGTAACAAACAAAAAACCACACTTCAAGCATTCAATGAAACAGTCGGCAAAAAAAAAAAAAAAGCATTCAATGAAACAAAGCAAGAGAACAATTCAAACATGTAAATAAAATAAAGGTGGTAAGTAATTACCACAAATTAAGAGATTAGTTCAGATGTACTAATCAAGGCTCTGATCCAAGAACGCCCATTTGATCAACAATTTCATGAAGATCTTCATCCCAATCAAACGGCGAAGTAACCAAATCTTCCACTTTCACATCAATCTCTCCTTCAAGATTACCATCTTCCATCATTACATTCATAGCTTCCAAACACTCTTCCTCTTCATTACGCATCAAATTACTCGACTCATTATCAATAGCAGCAGCTAGCAACGACTCCATGTCTTCCTTCATTCTATTAAACTCCTGGTCATGCAACACTCTCTCCTCCATATTCTCCAAGCTCGGAGAAGAAGTAAGCCTACGTTTCCTTCCCACATCTAAACCGAACAAACTCTTCTTCTCTTTGCTCATCAATGCAAACTGCTGAACGAAGTTA
>OVAU01004262.1:0-10264 GCA_900406315.1 Biscutella laevigata subsp. laevigata | reverse complement strand
TATATAAATAGAAATATTTTTAAAAAATAAAAGTCTATTATTTATTGGACAAAAAAAATATATTAGGATCATAAAATTAAAATTTATAAAAGTAGATATTAAAAACATTAATAGTCAAATTTTGAAACTTTAAAATATTTTGTATAATAAAATTTATACTGATAATATATTTAAAACATAACCCGCGAATAACGCGGGTACTCTCCTAGTCTTAATAAAGTTCATTATCAACTGCTATGATTAATAACTATGGGCATTCAAAAGTAATTTGGAATTATAAACGATAGTCTCTTGTTCCCAATACAGTTTTGACATTTTAGTACATTCGAGATACCAAATAATCAAAAAATTTCACAGTTCATTGTCATAAATTCGCACCATATTCAAGGGCCTAGCTATAGTTTCGCCTAACGTCATCAGTTTGCATCGTAGAGTTTCACTTTGGTTGTTCCAATTGAAGGAATCGGTAAGAAACGAGAGAGACAATGAAACAAATGATTGTCTTTTTCCGCCGTTAACGCTAAAATCACGCGAGTCTCTTAATGGAAAAGTGAAAAAATGAATATAGAATCAAATATTTATAGAATCGAAGGGCAGCAAACGAAGAAGTGCAATAACGAAAGAACGCAAAGCTTCACAAAACACCAAACTTAAACAAAGCAACGATTCGCAAACAAATAAGAGGGAATGGCGTTAAAAAAAATCAAATGCTGACGTCTGTAACAAACGCTTGATAACTAAACCAATAATGTCAACAACGTATTAACAACATATTAATCGAGTGACTATCACGCTAATCCACACGGTATATGCTAATTTAGTAAGTATATAGCCGAAACTTAGATTTCATTGCATTCCAACAACATATAAATTTATCAATAATTGAATACATTAAAACCGAAAAATGCCTACGTACACTATCTAAAGAAACCATACATAATTTAAACATATATTAATCATTCCTCATAGTGAGTACGGTAGAACGGATATCATTATTAAGATTCAATAACGATTTTTACAGCCACTGATTATATAATTCTAACACATGATAGAAGAGAGTATTAACAATTAACATTGAAATACTATATCAAAATATTGTTAGGATGTGTACGAAGAGTATAAAATAATATATTCGTTTCGCGATCCCAGAAACATTGCTTACACATAGGATTATTAGGGGGTCGAACCTCACTGATTGGAAAGGCCATCGAAACGCGATGTCCATATATGCCCAGTTACCGTCTGGATTTGGACAGTCGCAATCACGTTGATAGTCCAGTAAGAATTCAATGGCGTTAGTTTGACCTCCTTCTAACTTCGCTAAATAGTTTGAATTCAAATCTTCCCTCAGTCGCGCCATCCGCCGCATTGATTCTAGCAACGACGGTTGCATTAGGGTCGACAAAAAGTTAAAACCATCATCCATTCTATCAAGATCCGTACATACAAGGATCAAACCATAAAGAAATCGCGCTTGCATGTGACCTTTTTCCGCAGCCTTTTCTAGTCGTGCCAACCCTACATATTCTCTCCCCCTTCTTCTATTGTCCAATAACAAAGTGAGTCATTCTCTGTAGAGTGCACCAGTATTACCGGTCATACAAAAACACGTCATGACTGTGGCCAAACTCCTTAACTTTCCACAATTACCTATGGCTGGAACAAAAGCTAAAGTACAGAAATTACATTCCTTTCTAACGCCTTCAGTGTTCCAGTGCCTTCTAAACGTTCATGACACCATGCCGAGTGATGCAGCATCTATGACGCTCGAATTCACCACGCAGACAAAAATCATTTCAAGAAGTTCGTCCGGAATATTAATAAGAGAAGGAAATATTTTCGCCATACTATCAGTGTTTGATAATCTTTCGTTTGTGGCTGTTTTGTAATTTGTTGAGTTGTAAAACGAAGCTTTAATAAGCTTAAGGAAAGAGATTAGAGAAATAGAGAAAGTAAAGTGAGTTTCAATTAAAGTGAGGAACCTAATAAAAGCGAGAGCCTTGAATTTTTTAAAACAATGAGAAATACTTAAATATTACAAGTCTTGTCATAACTACATCAACGTGAAATCCTTAAATATTTCTTTTAAAACCAATACATTTTTTAAAGAAATTTTAAATCACGTATAAGATTAGGTACAATGCAGATTATAACTATGACGGAAGATCTGGTAATATACATATTATGTACTATTAAATTATTGTTTCCGGTATAATACGCTAATACAATACTTGGGCATATCATAGTAATATATAAATACAGTCGTTTCAAAAACCAACTTGGTTTAAAACATTTAAAAAATTTACATATTATTTTCAATTTAAAGTGTAGCATTAACACATGACTTTCAAAATATTCCACTCACTGTATGCTAATTAGTAAACGAAAAGACGGAAGTTAAATGCAAACCACACGTCATTTAAACAATATATAAAATATTGCTCTGACGAGACGTTATAAACCAACATACAATATTTAAAATGAACAAAATTTTCACATAATTTGTTTAATTATGCAGTTCTAACAAATGGTAGAAAAAAGTTTCAACAAAAAACATTAAAGACTATAACATAGGATTGATATAAGGTGCATAAAGAGTATGAAATAAAATATTCGTTTCACAATCCGAGAAACACTTCTTACTCATCAGATCATTAGGGGGGTCAAACGCTACAGTTTGGAAAGGCCAACCAAAAGCGTCATCCATATATGCCTGGTTACCGTCTGGATCTTGACAATTGTAATCGCCTAGATACTCTACTATGAATTCAATGGTGTTAGTTTGACCGCCCTCTAACTTCGCCAAATAGTTAGAATTCAAATCTTCCCTCAGTCGCTCCATCTGACGCATTGATTCTAACAACGTTGGTTGCATTAAGGTCGATAAAATATTGAAACCATCGTCCGTTCTATCAGGATCCGTACATACAAGAACCATGCCGTAAAGGAACCGCGCTTGCATGTGACCCATTTCTGCAGACGCTTGTAGTTGTGCCAACCCTTCATCTTCTCTCCCCCTTCTTATATTGTCTAATAAGGAAGTGAGTCCTTCTCTGAAAAGAGCACCGGGATTCCCGGCCAAACAAAATCGTGTCATGGCTACGACCAAACTCTTTAATTTTGTACTGTTGTCAATAGCTGGAACAAAATCTAAAGGACCAAAATTACAAACATTTAAAACGCCAACAGTGTTCCAGTGCCTTCGAAAAGCTTGAGACACCATGCCAAGTGACGCAACATCTTTAACGCTCGACCTCGCCACAGAGACATAAATCATTTCAAGAACATCATCTGGAATATTAGAAAGGGAAGGAATTCTATTCGCCATACTATTTATGTTTAATACTCTATCGTAAGACTGTACTAAAATTGGAGAGTTGCAATCGAGGCTTTAAAAAAGTGAAGAAAGAGATTACAGAAAGAAAAAGTAAAGTAAGTTTGTAATTAATGCTAGGAACTTAATATAGGAGAGAGTCTTACCCTTTAACAAAAATAAGAAAAAATCTACAAGAAAATTTATAAATTATAATGATATTGAAAAGAAAAATGATTGTTAAAGACTAATACTGTAAATTGCAAAGTGATGGATATTTTGGTTATACAGCATAATGAAAATGTGGTAACCCAAAAGATATTACCGGAGCAAACAATCAAAAGCCTCTTCTTTGATCTCTTTGTACAAAATCGATAAATTAACTACAACCACAATTAACCGCCTCGATTTTTAATAAATGAAAATAATAAAATCCAAAATTCGTTCCTTCCTTATTATTATAAAAGAAAACATTAATTCAATTGCATACCCCACAACACAATTCTTACAATAGAGCACATTTAATAAAAATTGCTTTGACCAACATACTTAATTCTGTTCCATTAATTAACTGTAATATGACAATATATCAATCATCAGCTATGTATTCAAAACGGCTTACCAGACATTTTTTATTAATACCTAACCAACGATTTATACAACTTCTACAATATTTGTGCTGACATTGCAAAGTAATAATGTTTTCTTCAAACCAATTATCTTCTAGGCAAATTGGGCATTGTACGCCTTCATAATCTTCAAAAACTTGACTATCGAAACTTTTTGAATCCATGATGTTAGTTGCCGTGTCCCAAGCAGAACCGTCTGGATTTTTATTGATTATATGCACTTCTCGATTTGGCGACCCTTCTGATGCGAGGCTAAAATTTTCACTGATATGAAGAAATAACTTTAAAGTTATATTTCTCGTTAGGGATTGACTTGAGGTGGTGGACATATCTAACGTTTCATGAATTAGACTATTAATGACAATATACGCATCATACACGCTTACACCTTCTAAATGTAAGAACTGATTAAAGGAGTCCTTCGCTGATTACCAAGAATCGAGAACAAATGAATTAAAATCAAAAATAAACGTTTTCAATCTTGATGTTGTAGGAAAGTTATGAAATATCATCATCTTGACTTCTATGAGGCCATCATAACCAACACCATCTACACAACCCGGACTAATATTAAAAGATTATATTGTGATTATTAGACATCGGTAACATGATACCTACACATTAAGATACAATTATTATATATATGGTAAAACAATAAATAAGTAAAAAAAATGAGAACAACTTTATTCATGATGAATCCAGATGTTTAAGTGACTTACAAAAAGTAGCAGCGGAAAAATTTGGAGTGAGCGATACTAAAATTTAAACTTCATGCGAAAATATAACTTGCTATATTTATAGAAATGAAGAAGTACGTTGGGTTTTTTAAAAGACACATCGGTTGGTATCAACTCTCCATGTGATAACCGCATATTACAGTTACGAGAATAAACTTCTTGTCAATTAAAAAAAACAATTACAAACGAGTCTATCATCGTTTAAAAATACTATTATATTATATTAAACTACATTTATCATTACACATTTATAATACCATCTTATAATTCCATAGATTCATACACTATGTCTGATGATTAGTTATTAATATATTGTGTTATATTACGGACTGCAGTAACATGGGCTGTGTTGGTTCGCAGGGAAATTAATGAATAAGGGAAATAGCAGATTTACAAATTATGAAATTAAATTTTATATAAGATATCGATAACCATTTAAACTATTAAATTAAATATTTTAGTTCACACACAAGCATTTTAGTTACTAAAATTATTATGTTTATTGCAAAAGCACTCAAATAATTTTGATATTAAACGAAATTTATCATTATATATAGATATAATTGGGGTCTTAATTCCAAATAATGTTTGAAACACTCTTAAGAAGGCACAATCTCTACAAATTAACTATGCAGCTCATAACATAATTTATCCGAAACTGAATAATTAAGGTTAACCCAAAAATACATCAAACTTTGATTTCACTTTTATTTAAAGAACGTTTATAACAAGAGTAAAGACACAAGTATCATTACACCTTAAACATTATATTAAACTATAGAACAATAAAATAAAATACAAGACAAATATATCTAACGACTACATAAATTAAATACACCGAACTGTTAATATCATTAAACTCTGTACCGACATAGAGGAGATATACCACTTACTTGTAACCACGACTTTATACAATTACCACAAAATATGTGATTGCATGGCAAAGAGATAACTTCCGCTCCAATCTCAAATACTTCTAGACAGATAACGCATGGTAATTTGTCCTCATAAACCTTCTCTTCATACTCAACCACAGAAGCCATCAAAGATTTAAGTGTGTCGCCTCCGACTGGAATTTGAACAGTACGCCCCATGTTAAAAGATTCTTCAATTGCTTGTTCAATGGTCAAGGGAACCACTACGTTACAAATGTGTAAATATAAACGCAAATTTATGTTACTCGTAACTGAATACTCTGGGAACGAAGATATGTGTAAGCCGAGCGTATAAGACTATTTGTTATCTGACATGCATCCCCATCTTGAACTCCTTCATTACGTAAGGCACCGTAAAATGCATCTCTCGCCCATGAATCAACTTCAAAGATGAAGTTATTAACATCAAAACAGAACGTTCTCAACGTTGGGAAGGTTGTGAAGTTATGGTAAGTTTTCATTCTGACTGTTAGGAAACCCCCATTGCCAGCATGAACTTCATGCCGAGGAATAATGTTAAATGTAGTAACAATATTATCCATTCCAACAATTTAGTGAAAACCTGGTAAAAACTGAAAGATCACATGAAAACAAAATTAACAGACATTCGAAGCATAAGAAATTACAATGAAGTTTTACTTTTGACGCGACTTCGTACTTGTAACAATGTTTTTAGACTTTGGATCTTTCTGAATCGCATCAGAAGATCTCTTATATATACGTTAAAAGAGTACGATATATTTTGCGAATAGATACAATACGATAACTAAATCTACAACAAAAAACTGTAAAATAACCACCATATGAATAAAACAATTCGTTGATTTTATTATTTTAAACGATGGATCTATGTGTATATAAATGAGATGAACATGATAGTCAACATCGAATATATAAAGACTATGTTCATAACTACTGAATTAAATTAAACAGGGAATAAACACACTATAAAACAATTATAAAAGTAACTAACACTACTAACCTATGATATATGAATGACCCACAACTACAACAACCATAAAAATATATTGATTAATCAATCAATAATGCTTAACAATACATCATGCTGGTAAAATAGTAAAAGCTCCATCGTAATTAATACAAATATTAAAAATTCCACTAGCAAAAATTAAATTAATAGTTTAAATTATGTCATAAACAAAAAGCAGATATCAAGTCACATGTATGAATGGATATCAGCTTCCATCAATCATATGTCACATCTATAAAATTTTTTATATCAATAGTTTTAGGTAATGGGAAACGATAACTAATAATAACTTACTGTAAACCTGGCACAAAACATGTTAAAACATACTATAATCAGAAAAGTAAAACATAGTAAATAATAACAATAACTATAAATTATTTTAAATCATAATACGGTATAACTAAATATAATTAAATTAAAGTTGAAATAGAAGGGGATATGACACCTTATAAATAATAAATTAATAAAACTAAACAACGAAATTACTCATTTAATGTTATTTAAAAAACAATTAATAGTTGTCTTCCACTACACGATGTCAGTAACAACGCCGTTCCAAATTATTATTTAATAACAAATGACGGAAACTAAAAAGTCTTTAGAAAAAAAAAGCTTACAAAATCTAGAAACAATGGCCGACCAGAGAAAATCAAAGGCGATGTCTACAAAACATGTATCAGCAACCACGTCAATGTACTCATAACCTTCCAATTGTTGTATGATTCATTAAATCTTTAAAGATGAGAGACTTACTATTAACCATCGTTCTCATATATTATTAATTTATGATATACCTTAAAGAAAAAAAACGAATCACAATTGACAATTTTCTGATGCGCAGTGTTACAAGAGAAATCGATCAGAAAATTAGTCTCCCTGCCGAAGTATTAACGACAATCGCTTTGAAGATGTGTAAACATGATTTATCATATGCTGGTTACTTTATGGTGGGGAAGTTTGACTCTGAGATTATTCTAAATGATTATTTTCTGGAAAAAGTCGATCTATCCGCATATATTGCAAATCCTCGATTATGTGATCAATCCACATTGTTAGGGAACTGTTTTAACGCTAATAATCCGCAAGCATTATATCTAATGAGTCTTGAGTATGTTTGTGTATATGAAGAATTAGAATACGGTATGAATATCCTCAGCAGATCGACTGATGAGAGGGCAACAATCTTAGCGGCCATAGTCTCAACATGCATGTGTGACTATACTGAAGGATTGGACATTCTGAATGACAAACTTCATACTTGGAGTGCTAATATAGATGACTTTCATGTTAAAGCTGAAGATATTGAACTAACGGTGCTGCGGTTCACCCCTGAACATCAAGGTACGTTCTTAGAAACATGGAATTGTCCATGGCCAGTGTGCAACCTTAAACACAAAAATATGTATGCCCATAATGTTATTTATATAAGCGCTCTTGTATCCTCAAAACCTTATGTTAGTATATTAGAGTCGGAAATAATATGTTATCGAATTTAATGTAAACATAAGTACCTATCAATTCAATTTCTATATATTGTGCATGGTTATAATTTTTCAACAATACTTTTTTATTTAAACATAACAAAGACAGTCAACTAATATATAAATAAATTTTGAACTGTGAATCAACCATTAACAACAACACATGAAATTAATTGCAAATATTTAATGGTTACACAAGTTCTTATATATAGTGGATAAATACTTTGAAATAGTTAGTCACAACATTAAATTATAATAGGACTTAACGATCACTCAGTGTAACCCAGATGGAAACTGACTGTCCAACTCAATGGGCTGACTCACTGATCTGACTCGAGAAAAACTTCATAAACTATAAATATCTACCTAACTTTTCCATTAATATCCACATAACTTATGATGGAATTAAAATAGAATTTAGTAGCACATGATTGTTACATTTTCGTGACTAATCTAAACTCTTCTTCACATATCCCCAATAATCTCTTGGTATATCCATCTAGGGTTTATAATGAAGTGAGTGTTATTGCAAAAAAACCGTTCAATTAACTAATAAAACTTGGTCATCATATACCTTAATTATTATTCAGTTATAAAAGCATTTCAACGTTAAGCAGATTTCCGCGCCTACACTTTGACACCAAGATACATAGAAATAACAATAAAACTTCATTTACTTACTAATACTACAATTAATCAACAATCAAAGATAAACTGATTACACTTACAATGAAACTTTTAAAACCGAATAAAATCATCGCTAATAATATTTTTGTTGTTTCTTCGTGCCCTTTTGAAAACTGGCGAGACATCGTCAATATCATCAAGAGTAACATCACCCTCGACTGGGTTTTTATTCTTTTTAATCAATTTTCGTTTATTCATAGGACGCGCTTACTCAATATCTTTTCTAACCGTTTTCCGTGCGACCTTGTCTTTGGCTTTAACTTTAGAATCCAATTGATCATTCCTTTTTTCTTTACCACAATCAACCATCTTGGCTCTCTCGGGGACAACATTTAACTAAGATAGAGAGTCATGATGAGAATTTAAAACCACATAATCTGTAATAAAAAAATTATTGACGTTACCTTGCTCTTGATATCGATTATAACATCATCTTCCGCTTGACTAATCTCCAGATCATAACCTTTTTACCGTTCTCACAATCAGTTTTCTTAGAAAGATGTGGTGACAATTTCCTAAAAAGATAATATATAAGTGACGATACTTTCACAACATTAATAATAAACTAATCATATGTCATTTTACCTTCCTTATGCTACCGCGTTCAACATTGTCTCTAGACGCAAATTTCTTTTGATCTTGGCGTGTTTCGTCAGCACATTGATCAGTCGCATGCGATTCGTTCTCCTTTCGCTAAAATAACAAATAATATATTAATTTTACGGATCACAAAAATGTATTACAAATTAAAATTGTCATAGTACCTTGATTGATTCCAATGGATCACCGATAAGCTTTGTAACAGTAAATCCCACAGTCGTTGATTTGAAGTTAAATGATGTAATTCTGAGATTAAATCCAAACGTCTTACCTACAAGTAACTTCGACAAATATGCCATGACTGTCTCATCTGCTGAATTCTGAAATTTCTCTTCCTATATCCGATTAAAACGTTAGTCGTATTTATTTTGTTTTATAACGTAACTACAAACCTGGAATATAATTATCAACCATTAACTATGTGTATTAGATCAAGTAATAATATGTCTAACTTACACAAATATGAAGCAACTCGCTGGCTGTAATGTTTAACAGCTTGGCTAGATCTTTATCAAAAATAACAAACAAGGCTGTTTCCGAATCATCCCGTACAACAACTTCCAACCGGAACCTTAAAACATATCATAAATTAATACCAACAATATATATATATATATATATATATATATATATATATGATAATAAATGTTCTATAATGAATATTATTATACCTTAATATACCAATGGAATTCGATTTGGTACAATTGTTACATACCAAAGTACCATCACTTTTAATTAATTTTCTAGAACAGTTGCTGCATGAAACGTAACTCCAACCACTCTGTTCACCAACGCCAATGATTTCGCCTTGACAAAAGAAATATTTTTCCTGTACCATTTCATTTATTAGCCATAATAGTGTGTAGCTAATCTATATATTTAATCTATAAA
>OVAU01004261.1:0-10268 GCA_900406315.1 Biscutella laevigata subsp. laevigata | reverse complement strand
CTTGAACCCTTAGTCCGATCGGTCGAAGGCGGGTGTTACACAGAGCCTCTGTCACAGAGGAGAGGAGAGTGATCTATCAAGTGATTAGCTGTTTCCAGCTTTCTCTCTCTCTTCTCCCATCAATCCAGGAGATACCATTCAAATCTATCTATTCTTAAAGTAAAATGTGAAATGCATAAAACGAACGACGACGTTTATTTCGGTAGTTAAATATTTGACACTATTATTTTTTTATTTTTTTTTGTCATTGTGGACCACAAAAGGAGCTCACTTCCCCTTACAAACTCCACACAAAGAGAGCTGACGCGGGTCGAATTCAAAAGGTGTTAAGTTGTTGCTCTATACACTAACGATAGAGCTAAAGACACCCGACATTTGACACTATTAATCAACACATGTAATATAGTGATTTACAGTAGTACAATTATTGTGTTATCCGAGTTCCGCGTATTACTATGTATTATTGATAAAAAAAAATATATTTGATATTATTATTATTAGATCAAAATTTTAAATTTTTATGATAACATTGATTCTTCTTATTTACGAGAATTTGATTATTTATGAGAGTTTGATTAATGTATATATATTAAGTAACATAAAAAATGTGAAATGCATTTATCAAATTGTAGGTTTATTTGGATGTTTTAAGTTCATGGTTAGAGATTTTATTTGGATATAATTCTTTTGATTTTAATTTGTGTTTGAATATTTTTAAACATAAAATATATAAAATAACTAAATAATAATACACTTAAAAATCTAAACCTAATCTATTAAGTGATATCATAAGATATACCACAATATAATTAGGATCTAATATCAACAAAATATTAAAACTGTGAAATTTTAATAACAAATTATTTTAAATTTTCAAAAATACTAATAAATATTATATATACATATATATATTTGGTAGTACTTCAGTTTTCGTTTGATTTTTGTTTGAAATTATCTATAAAATTTGCTCGGTGATTTAATAATCAAATTCATATTTGGATTGGATTTTTTGAATTAGATTATGGTTAAGATTTTGGATTCGATTTTTTCCCCTACCAAATTAGTTGGTACACATATATAATTAACAGAATTCTAACCATTTTTGTTCCCTTGCCACAAATATATAAATTAATGAAGTATTTTCCTGTTTTATTGACAAAAGAAAGATGCATACTGTACTAATTTAAAAAAGTTCAACGTTTTTTTTTTTTTTTCAACTTCATAGATATATTAACGATAATGAAACATCCATTTTACAACTGAGTTAGAGCAGTTAGCCCTTGCCTTCTTGGCCAGATCATTTGCAAGAGTATTAATCTGCCTTGAAACATGTTTATAAGAGCTACCTACCCATCTATTCAGCAAGTACAAAATATCAGACAAAGTTGGTGCTATTGGGTGATGAATCCATTTAGGGCGTAGTCGATCAGCTCTGTGATTCTGGGCTTGCCGCAACCAGTGTATTAGCTGTTGCGAGTCTGAGCAGAAAGTTACCTCAGAATATCCCAGACTCCTAACTTGCATTATAGCTTCTTTGAAAGCTTTGGCCTCCGCAGCTAAAGGAGTTGGAAGGGGTTCCATTCTTCCACTGCCAAGGACTTGTGGCGCACCCAATCGGTCCTTTACAACCCAACCGTACCCTATTTCCCCAGTTGCTGTTTTCCAAGAGGCATCTACATAGCAGCAAGTACCTTGATGAATTCGTTCTTTGTCCTCCCTTCGCACTCCAGTACTTGGTGTGGAAATGACTTCACCTTTCGACTTCTTTGCCTCCTGCCACAAGATATTATCAGTGTATGATTTTCGAATAATATGAGGAATCATAAGTCTCTTGTTCCTAAATATCAAGGCATTTCGAGCCTTCCACACATTCCAACCCAAGAATTGATAGATGGGATCACTTGCTTGACTACTAAGCATGAGATCCGACATTATGTCTGGTACGGTGTATTCTTCGTTTTCCCAAGCAGTAGTCCCATATCCAGCAAGCTCCCAAATTTCCTTTGGCACTCGACAAGTGAACAACATGTGCTTGAGAGACTCGATTTCCCCTTGACATACCCCACAAGTATACATAATAGGGATCCTTTTACTTAGATTTTGAGCTGTTGGCAGGGCATTGTGAGCAACTCTCCACCAAAATAGCTTTATCTTAGGAGGCGCATCCATACACCAAATTTTTTTATATAGTGTTGATAGTGTGGCTTGAGTCGATGAACCTACGTCCTTAACACAGCTGCCTTTGCGTTCTATAACCGCATGGTACCCACCCTTAACACTATAATTACCATCCTTCGTGCCTCTCCAAGATACAAAGTCCCCCTTATTCCAGGTATTTGGCCGGATACGTTTTATGAGATGCACATCCTCTTTGCAGAAGTACTTGTGAAGTAAGTCCACATTCCACTCCCTGGTTCCAGCCACAAAGAGCTCTGAGACTCTCATCCCATGCTGCACTGGCCTGTCTATCATCTTTGGGGGTCTATACATCTCAGCTGGGATCCAATTGTTTGACCAAACTTGAATGTCTTCCCCGCTACCAACTTGCCAGCAAGTGCCTTTCCTCAGGATCTCCTTACCTTGATAAATACTTCTCCATGTCTGACTAGGTCTTTTACCTAACTTGGCTTCAAAAAGGGTATCAGAAGGAAAATACTTTGCCTTGTACACTCTAGTCAGTAAACTGTCTGGATTTTGAATCATTCTCCACCCCTGCTTTGCCAACAGAGCTAGGTTGAACGCTTTGAGATCTCTGAAACCTAACCCCCCCTCCTGCTTACTTACATTAATTTTCTTCCAGGGGACCCAGGGGATTTTCTTCTTATCAATCTGATCCGACCAGAAGAACTGTCTCACCAGCTGCTCAACCCTCTTAATAATTGAGCTCGGCAACAAAAAATAGGACATTGCGTAAATGGGTAGAGCCTGTATGACCGCCTTAATGAGTGTTTCCTTTCCGGCCGGGGAAAGATATTTGGCGTACCAACTCTCAACTTTCCCTTGGACCTTCTGGACTATATATGAGAAGCTAGCAACTCGTCTTCTGCCTATATCCTCCGGCAATCCTAGATATTTGCTGAAACCTCCCACATTACCTATTCCCAGAGTCTCAGATATTTCCTTCTTTAGTTCTTGACTCACACCCCTACCAAAAGTTATTGAAGACTTCTGGAAGTTTACTCTTTGGCCTGAAATATTACCGTAGATATCCAAAACCGAGAGAAGAATTCTGCACTCATCAAGGTCAGCTTTGCAGAAAACCAAGGAATCATCAGCAAATAAAATGTGGGATATAGGTGGACTTTTTCGGCTAGCACTAAAACCATGAAGGTACCCTCGGTTCACTTGTTGTTGTATGAGATAAGATAACCCTTCCGAACAAATGAGATACAAGTAGGGAGAAAGGGGATCACCTTGGCGTATGCCACATTTGGGCTTGATGTGTCCTTCAGGAGCTCCAATAATGATGATTGAGTAAGTTGGGGTTGTGATGCAAGCTCGTATCCAACTCCTCCAAAGATCTGTAAAGCCCAATTTCTCTAGCATGAAATCAATATATTCCCAACTGACTTTATCAAACGCTTTAGTGATAACAAGCTTTATAGCCATGAAGGGCTCATTTAGGTGTCTTGTTTTCAAAGAGTGTAGGAGTTCATGTGCAATTAGCACATTATCCGTGATTAAACGCCCCGGAATAAAAGCAGTTTGGTTTTCAGATATTATGGTTGAAAGCCAGGGCTTAAGCCTCTCCGCCATAACTTTAGAGATTATTTTATAAGCCACATTACATAGACTAATCAGAGCCTGGGCTCTTATCTATGTTCATCATGGCTAGTGCATTCTTTATCTCATACTCCGCAACATCCTTCACCAGTTCTGCATTCATTTCCGGAGTCACTCGATGTGCCATATCCCGCATCACCTGTGGAGCATTACCATAGCCATTATTTGCAAAGAGATTTTCAAAATAACTACAGATTAAGCTTTTAATCTCGTCATCATGGCAACACTCTTCCCCATCATCATTCCTAAGCATTGTAATGCGGCTATTAATTCTCCTCTGGACAGTTTTAGAGTGGAAAAATTTTGTATTCCTGTCTCCTGCAGCTAGCCAATGAATCCTACTTTTAGTTCTCCAATATTCTTCTTCTAGTCTATACTGTTGGTGGAGCTCCTTTTTCAGATCCTTGATAAGAGCAAAATCTAGTTGAGGCTTCTCATAGGCTTGATCAAGATGTACCTTTAACTCGTCAATTCGCTTCCTAGAGTTGGTGTTGATGTTTCTTTTCCACCTAGCTAACCTCCATCTACAGTGTTGGAGCGCCTTATTGAGTTGCCACGGCCTACAGTGATGGCCACTCCCCTCCCAGGATTGCCTTATTTCATTCTGGACCTCTGATAAGTTCCTCCATCTATTTTCATATCTGAACAGCCTCCTTTGTTGCCCAACTCGAGTCTCCGTTTGGATCAGAAGAGGCCGGTGATCTGATCCAATCCAGTGGAGAGCTGACACCATAGCGGTGGGAAACTGGT
Source organism: Biscutella laevigata subsp. laevigata (assembly GCA_900406315.1). Classification (NCBI taxonomy): domain Eukaryota; kingdom Viridiplantae; phylum Streptophyta; class Magnoliopsida; order Brassicales; family Brassicaceae; genus Biscutella; species Biscutella laevigata. Next base: position 5,735 of record OVAU01004261.1, on the reverse strand, counting down.
CAAGCCATAATGCATTCGCCATCGCCCTGTCAATACGCGTCATTATAGTCTGATTGTTCCTATTCCCGACCCAAGTAAATTTACTTCCCTTGGCAGGAACATCCTTCAAGCCCCAAGCATTGATGAACTTATTAAACCGAGCAAAGGAAGTTGAACCCCCTTTCTTTTCTTCATTACTACAAATATCATTGAAATCTCCAACAACCAGCAGGGGATTAAACCCCAAATTACTACCAATAGCTTCCTTCTCCATCTGATTCCACATGCCACTCCTAACTACTCTATCTGGATGCCCATATATATACATGATTCCAAAAGATTGGGCACCTTCTGTGACCAAAATGTTAGTTCTATGAAGCGAGGCCTGTCCAAGAACTGTACATGAAACTGTGGACTTCCAAAAAACTGCCATGCCTCCGCTTGAGCCATCTGCTGAGACTATCCAATAGTTATCATACCTAAGCTGCTGCCCTACTAACTGTACAAAACTATCAACATTCTTTGTCTCCACGAGGAACACGATATCAGGGTTAAAGGAGCTCCTGATATCTTTCAGATGCTGAATTGTCAGAGGGTTCCTCAGCCCCTGACAATTCCAATGTAGTATCCTCATGGCGCTTGGGCTGGTTTAAGGCAAACCACCAAACCACCAGCTTCATTCACGTTCTCCATATGAGTTCTGCTTCTCTTCTCATCAAAAACTGGTTGAGGCTCTGCTAGCTTCCTTTTGGTACCCCTACACTGCAAAGCTCCCAATCCTTCGTCATCTCCCAGCTGCACTTCAACCACTAGCTCTCCCTCAACATCACTCGGGTCAGTGTCTTGGATACCCTCATTAGCCGGAGCTTTAACCATAGAAGAACTCCTTGCTACTTCTTTATTCTCACTCTCCTGTTTATTCTCTTCGTGCTCCAAGGGATCAACACCAGCTGAGGCATGAGAGCTCATCACCGCTAGCCCATACGCTGATGGACCCTCCGAACATGACGAGGTGGTATGTGTGAGAGCTCCACAATTCCTACAAAACTTCATGAGCCTCTGATACACAAATCTTAACATGCTTGGCGGCTTATTCTTCTCCACCTCCACAAGTCTGCTAAAAATCAGTTTGGAATCGATGTCAAATAGCGAGCTTCAAGCTAGAAGAAGAACAGAATCACCCAGAAAGGTGGAAATAAGGAGATGCAAGAGATTGCAAGTGATTTAGTTGAGAAGTGATTTGGTTGAGAAGAAAATCGGTCGAAGAATCGCCGACTAGGTTTATCGCCGCGAAGGTTCTAGGCCTCGGACGAAGATTCTGTTGTTCCACTTTCAAAAAAGTGATAACGTTTTCGCGAGATTCGAAGATGACATCGTTGTAAAAAAAAAAAAGTTTAATGTTTGCACATGTTTATTTCATTTTCAAGTCCAAATACAAATTATGAAATGCACTTTTTGTGACCTCTCATACTTTGCTTTTCATATCACGTGTTTCTTCATTGGCGTCTTAATTTTGGTTTAATTTTGGTTTAGTTTCGGTTTAATTTCCGGTTTAATTTTGGTTTAGTTTCGGTTTAATTCCAATTTTGTAAGAAAAAAAACTCGGTTATTCAATCGGTTTGGCGAACAAAACCGATAAATGAAATCAATTTAGAAATGCTTCCGATCGGTTAAGAACCAATAACCAAATCGAACAAAAAATTCCGGTTCGGGTATTAATCCCAGGGCGATTTAGTATACACAACAGTTAGTATCTAACTATAACAAATATTAACCTTACTTAAGATAAATTAATTAAACAAATAGTATAAATCTAAAAAAATAATGAGCACTCACTGTCCCAGATATAGAATTTTCTAGGTTAAATTTATTGTTCTAAAATATAAGATTTTTTCAAATTTCAATACATAACTTTTAACCAATTTCATCTAATAATTTTTAGTTGAAACTTAGTCAACGTAACCTAGAATCAATAGACCAAATGCAATCTTTAGATTTTATTTTTTAAATTACTTTAATAGATTATTAAGTGTTATTGTGTGCATTGCCAGCCTTCTATAAGGCATCTGAAGCACAAGCTTTAGGCCTCTAATTTTTTAAAAATTAGTTGAATGATAATATAATTTGAGGCCCTATTTTACTATAATAATTGGGCGTGTAATTCAGTTAGTTCGATTAAATAGGGTCAGTTAATTCAGATTTTCGATAAATTTGATTTACAAATATTTAACCGAAATGAAATCGATTCTGTTATTTTGGGTAACTAGAATTCTACCGAAATTAATCAAAGTTTCGATTTAATCAGATAATTTGGGATTTTTCGGTTTGGGCATTTTCGGTTAATTTGGATAATTTTGTTTAATTTCAAAATTTTGGTTTAATTTCGATTTAAGAAATAAAAAAATAAAAACCTAAAAATTTGGTCAACCGAACCGACCCAAACCTATAATCGAATCCAATCGAAATTTCTTCCGATCGGTTATTTTTTGCTATCCGAAATCAATAGAAAACTGAAAAAAACGATTTTGTTCGGATCGAAAATTTTGGTTCTATTTTTCTATAATATTTGATGCCACATTTTGTATGTTGTTTTAGGCCTCTAATTTAATAGACCAACCTGATTGTGTATAATAAATAATTTTCTTAATAATTGTGTATTTTTCTTAAAAATTCTATACATTTAGAGACAGAAAAGTATAAATTAAATACAAGAATTTATAACCTAGTACTTATTTTAATATTGTAATTGTACCATTACAATTTTACACGTTAAATATCTTAACATTAAATATTTTAATAAGTATTTTTTAGGTAAACTATAAATAAAATTAAGGATTTTCTGCGAAAAAAGAAAATTTCGATTGTAACATTTTTTTGCAGAAAATCTTAAAATTAACTATAACATTATTGTAATGACTAGCATTTCAATGGGTTTTAATTGTTTATTTTTGGGTAGAGTTTTCAGGCATACTCCATTAATGTATTATTTTACCATGTAACGTATTGAATGGTTGAGTAGAGGTGTTTTGCTTTTGCTCTCAAATTCTTTCTTTCCTGAAACCTTCACCTAATCAGAAGGATTCTCCGACAAGAGAAGAGCAGCGAAGCTTTCATTGTTGTCACCGCCAGCCTCCTCTCGTGAACCGCAACGTTGTTCTCCCGCTCCAGTGCCCTTCGTAGCTTTGTCGGCGGCGGTGGGCTCTTCTTGCGAAGGCGTCTAGTTCTTCGGATCTGGGCGGAGTCGAGCTCATTCCGGCGATGGCGAGGCTCTCTGTCCCAGTCTTCCTCTCGGTGGCCGGTTGGCTCTTCGATCTCGGCCTCCGAGGTCCCCGCGTTGCGAGCCGGTGGGTCATCGTTCTCCTCCGTTTTGGTTTTTGGTTCCGTGAAGGTACGACGCCCACGTTCCTTCTCCGCTTCTTGGAGACGCTTTGTCGCCGACCATGCGTTAGGCGCGACGGCGATGGTCGGTGGCCAGTGTGGTTATCGTCGGCGAAGTCCTCCGACGTCAGGTTCTTCGCGTCTTTCTAGGTAAGTGGTCGCTTCTCCTCGGTCCCGCCTGGGATTACGGCGGAGGCGATCTCTCTCTCGGTGATGCGTCCCTGTATCTGCTTCAATCGTTTTCGGCGCTAGGCTATGGAGATGGCGGCCTTTGCCTCTAGTCACCGCCGTTTCTTCGGATTCGAGACCTTGTCGGTTTTGGCTCAGCTTGAAGCGGTGGTTCTATTCTCTCATCACAGCGGCGGCGGCAACGACAACGCCTAAAATTGGAGTGGATATTAGGGTTAGGTTTATTTTATGTTTGGGTTTAATCCTTTGTCTCTATCTTGATACCTAGACCGAAGTTGGATTTTGTACTGTTGAGCTCGGTTGGATTTTCCCTTTCTCTTTCTAAATGAATATCTATTAAAAAAAAACGTATTGAATGGTTATGGTTCCTATGGATCTTAATTAGTGTGTTATGGTCCAAATCATCCATTTCGATTAAATATATAATTTTTTTATTTTGACTATTACGAGTGGTTGCAAAAATTGTCACGAGTTCAATGCCATACTCTTTTAGAAAACTTAAGATACATGCAGATTCATGGAACTTGAAATCGACACATCATCTTTGGTCTCATATCAAATTATGTTACTCATCGAACACTCATATCATGTAATACTAGGAGAATATCCGCGCGATGCGCGGGTCCACTTTTCTATTTTATATTTTCTTAGTTGTTTTATATAAAATTTTATATTATTTAAAGTGAATATTTGTAACATATTAAAATTGTCTTAACAATCTTTCTATACAAAAATTTTATTGAACTCTTTGTAGTGGTTTTCTTCATTATCTTCTATTTGTTTTATCTTATTTTTTTATTAATAGTATGCACACCCTTCTCTCACATACATGAAACATTTTTTTCCAAATTTGTTTAAAATAAAACAAATTATGTAGTTGTTCAATACCAACCTATGAATTTTTTNTTTGTTCTTTATATTCATCATCTTGGTCTTTAACGTATTTATCTCCTTTTGTTTATCATACAAAATAACACAATATTTAAATTATATAGGGTTTAGGGTCACGATCAAATTCATCATTTATATGGTGAATTTCACATGCTTTACAACAAAGATCATTATAATTTTGCTTTAGGACAAGAAAATACGGCTATGAAACTGATTAGCAAAATCCTTCAAAAAGTGAAACTTGATAAATTTGTATAATAAAAATTAATTTACAACGTTAAAATTATTTTATTTATGATAATCTTGGATTCGAAAACATTGGAAAAAAAAATTCAATTTTAAAGAGCATGTGGAAATTGGTTAATTGTTCTATGTAAAATTTTACATAGAAAATAGTATTAGAAAATTAAAATAAAAATACATTAACTTTGCCTTTTAAATTATTACTGTAAATAAATTACTTCTGTAAAAATACATCAGAATCCATTATTATGTTATTGGAAACGTATTTATTTGATGTAAATAAAATAGAAGAAAAACATTTTTATTCAATATTTCCTTGATTTTAATAAATCAAGTTATTTTAAAAGAAATCCTCTTATCTTATATATAAAAGGAGAAGGGGGTGCTCTCACATTATCCCATGTGGCATCCCCTTATTTAAAAAAAAATATAATTATGTAATTCATAGTTTAAAATTCATTAAAAAGTTAATGTGGGCTAATGGTTATGTGTATATTTGTCTTCCTATATATAAAAGGAGAAGGGGGTGCTCTCACATCATGCTATGTGGCATCCCCTTATTTTTTAAAAAATATAATTATGTAATTCATAGTTTAAAATTCATTAAAAATTTAATGTGGGCTAATGGTTATGTGTATATTTGTCTTCATTAGAGGTTATGAGTTCGATTCTACATTCTCCCACTTTTTATTTTGATATTATTTTTATCAAAATGACGTAGTTTTACGGATTCACTACAACTGATGAGTTTATTTGCAATTTTTTCATATGGATAATATAGCTGCAAAATTGTCGCTAATTTTTTTCGTGGTAAAATTTTAAATAAAATCATTATTTTAAAAAGTATTTAAATATTAAACACAAAGAAATGAAATTTATTATTTCTTCTTGCTATAAATAAATAATATTAGANAAATTGCGCATAAAATAGAGTTCATAAACCGTCATCCTATATATAAAAGGAGAAGGGGGTGCTCTCCCATCATGCCATGTGACATCCCCTTACTTTAATCTTATATATAAAATGAGAAGGGGGTGCTCTCCCATCATGCCAT
>OVAU01004260.1:0-10268 GCA_900406315.1 Biscutella laevigata subsp. laevigata | reverse complement strand
AATATTTTACTGATTTAAAGGTTATTTTCTTAAAATTGATCGGTAAATAATACTATACAGATTTATATTGATAAAACTCTGTACTTGTGTGGTGTGTGTGGGTGGAGAAGAATAAAATCAAGAGCGAGCATGCAAAATTTAGAGAGAACTAACTTTTTCATCTTACTTTAATATTGTACCGTGTTGTTGAATTTGTGAAGGTGGGTCCTTAAATGGGCCTAACTTGGCTTGTTCAATCGATTCATCTTTTAATTCCTAAGCTAAACCCATCAAACTTGGACCCTACGTACTTTCTCCTTTAAAAGTCACATTCATACCACACCCAATTCGTGTGTTGAGGTTTGATGTTGAATCACGTACGGACCTAAAGAAAAAAAATAAGTGAAGACGGAATCTTATAGTACAACTTCAGATTAGCGTTAGTTCGAACGAGCTTTGTCGGAAAAAATAAACATAGTTACATAGTATTAAATTAGGTAATAAAGTCGACACATAAAACAAAAGTTAAACATGTGAGTGAAATGTGTTAGGTCATACTTCTCCATAACAAGGCCACCACTATATGACTTTATCATTACTATACATATTACTTATGCTTTTATTATAACCTAAAAACAATTGCCAACCTTTTAAGGATACTTCATTTTCTATATAAATTTGGTATGATAAATGTTAATACTAAAAGTGCTTATATTATTTGACATTTTCTATATATTTGATATAAAAAAAAAAGTAAATGAATTTATGTTATAACTAGTAATTCAGAGGTAATTCTAAATAGAAGTTTATTTGGGGTCTTGAGATTTTTAGACAAATTTGAGATATATTTTTAGATTGATTAACTAGTTAATATCAGTACAGTAAATTATTTTTTTATTAAAAAAATTAGTACATATTTGGAAGGAACCATTTTTTATTTCTACTTCTAGTCGTATAAATCTCAAGTTCGGCTCAAACTAATAAATTTTTTATTTTTACAATTTTATATGAAGAAAATGTCTTCACAATGTATGCTTTTCATTCATTTTAGTTGTTTTTCTTCTGTTTTCATTCCATAATTATTATTAAAATTATACATGTAAAGATTAAGAGGTAAATTATTTATGTACAATTTTTTCTCATCAAAAGAGGTAATTATTTATGGTGTGTCTAAATTAGTCCTGCTTACCTCATTTAAAAAGAAAACGTTGCTTACCTCAAATAAACGATTAGCATAAGCGACGACTATTTATATTGTTTAATGGTTGAGTGACGCTATTTTATTTCATCTAAAGAAAAGTTACCTTTTTAAAATTAATTTCTAAAAAGATTTAAAAGAAATAATAAATATAAAGAAAGTGGAAAATGAGCTGGCCTAGGCATTACGATTCCAAACAAACACAAAATGACCAAACTACGTATGCACCCAAAACATTTCTATTCAATTTTATCACTACACGAACAATTAATATGTTAATCATGTATTAGATGACATCTTTACAATTACATATTTTTAATATATAGTCCGCAATAATTGACCTTAATAATAAAATGTTATGCCACGTAAGAAGCATCACCTTTTGCATGTTTTGCATGTCATGTGTGTAGTAAGTCGTCATGGGCATGCACATTGAATCTTTGTATAAATAAAAACCGATTATTAGATTATATTCTAAGATACGGTTAATTTGGTCTCGATCTGAAATACTTAAGATTCAAACGCAGCTTGTTCAAGCGTATCGAGTTTAGGTTTATAAAATAGTTTTTTTTATTTGTTTTGTTTAGATCTTTAGTTTATATAAGACAATTTTTACAAACTCTTAAGATATTAATGACTAATTCAAGTTGACACATTCGTCTCGTCGTATACTTCTTGTCTGTTTTATTAAAATGATATTGTATCTATATTATAATTCCGATTCGTACATATATATGATTTGTTTTTTTTTTTTAAACGCACTAAATCTGTGTATAAATAACGTACAACGCGGAATCCATATCAATTAAACTTATATATAATGAGAGGGAGTGACTGCCGACTTGACACGTATCACCCTTCTTTCTACAAAAAATATAAATACATATATGAAAGTATAAAATTTAATAAAAAAAATTCAATGAGACATTTTGCAAAGGGTGTATTGTGATGTTGAAGAGGTCATGAGTTCAATTCTCACTTTCCTCATTTTAGTTTTAATTTTAAATTTTAGCAAAACGACGTAGTTTTGATGTTTTTTTGACACACGTAGTTTTGATGTTTATACATGGATAAATTTTAGCAAAAGGTAATTTATATTATACAAATTAAATAATTTTGAATATAAAGAATTAAAAATAAATTCGTGCATTGCGCGGATAATTTTATAGTAAGTATAATTAATTTAATTCATTAAGATTGTATCTTGTGACTGTGGACACTCACGTGTATATAGCAAGAATATTCCACGAGGTTCCTCTTTATCATATTCCAATTTACTATAAAAAGTTATCTTGTATTAGCAAAATGTTTCTGTACTAAAAAAAATATAAAAATAACTCTCTCTTGTGAATTTATACATATCACAATTAATGTTTCAGAAGATGCAAAAATAGCATTTTAAGTGGTAGCTATATAGCTAGTGGCGAATCTAAAAATATATATCACAGGGTCAAAATCAAAAATTTCAGATTTTACGTGGGTCAATTTAATAGAATTTTATTTTTTATTTTTAAAATTGCTTGAAAATAATAATAAAAAAAAGAATTTGACAAGGATCAATTGCACCCCCTCTCCACTACCTCCCTCCGCCACTGTAGCCAGGTGTCTTTAGCTCTCTCGGTAGTGTATAAAGCAACAATTTGACATTTTTTAGATTCGATCTGTGTCAATTTCCTTGTAATGGGAAGTGGACCGACCCCTTGTGACCCACAGTAAAAAAAAGTTGTAACTATATATTTGTAATGGATATATAGTATAATACAAAAGTATTAGTTAAACAAAAGTTGAGGCATAAATTTTATTTATATTCTTGATAAGTAAAATTGATAGAATAGATGACATATTAAACATATAGTATGGTCATTTATAACTAATCTAGTATATATGAATTATTATTGATAAAATGATATTAATTGAGACAATAAAAACGTTCGAAATATGATTCATTTCTTAGTTGCTTTTATTGGAAAAGTAATGGTCAATTATACGATGATTAACCCTTAATTTAATAACGAAGACAAAAAGGTCGAGTTACACACAGAAACACACTAACATCGACTTCAAGCATCGTAAGCAACCAAAAAGGTCACGGCTTTATGCGATACATTGATAAAGCCCACGTAAAGGAAACGCCTTTATCAAATTCCCATCTTCTTCCCACTTATTATAAACTATCGAATTCGACCTATCAGTTTTGCATTTTCATAAGCAAAAAGAGAGATTAGAGAGAAAGAGAAGAAAAGATTAGCTCTTTTGTTGTCTATTTCCTTTCTAAATCGAAAGAGAGATCTTCTCTGCTTCTGTCTCTCTCTGATTCTCGATTGCCCAATAACCTGACTGACGTTTGGTTTCAGCTGATTTGTTTTCTCTCTCTTCTCTCTATTGATTTTGATCTACCAAAGCTGGTGAGAAACAAAAGCACTGTGTTTTCTTTTTTTGTTTGTATCTCTCTGTGATTGCTTCTACGTGTTGGGTTATGCAGAGAGACACTATTCGTTTTGATCTGCAATGTGTCGGTACACTTTGAAAAGTTATTTATCGTCTCTGGTTTGGCTTGTTTCTTGTTTGCAGAACGGTTTTGGTGGGTAGTGAGATGCTCGTTTTAGCTCGAAGAATCCGTCGGTTGATCTCAAACAAACTCTCTCCCAAATCTTTCGATCATGAATTTTGATGAGATCTCGTCCATATTTGGAAAGGATTTGCCTGTATTGGAACTCTGTTCCCTCTTCATCAACCTCGCGCTTTTTCTGGTGTTTCTATTTACGGTCTCCTTGAGGCAGATTCTCGTATGCGTGAGAAGAGGGAGAGATAGACTCTCTAAAGAAGACTCGGTTACAGCTTCTAACAGTTTGGAAAGAGAGTTAAACGATGTTACTGTTGGAGTTGGGTTTAAATTGTCTCTGCTCTGTTGCTTCTATGTATTAGGTGTTCAAGTTTTGGTGTTAGGCTTTGATGGGATTAGAGTTATACGAGAAGTCAGTGACAGGTTTGTTCTTTGCTTCCCAGCAGCTCAGGGTTTAGCTTGGTCTGTCCTTAGTTTTTTAGTTCTTCATTTGAAATACAAGTCATCAGAGAAGTTACCTATCTTACTGAGGATATGGTGGTTCTTGTCGTTCGCGGTTTGTCTCTGTACTTTGTATGTGGACGGAAGAAGGCTAGCGATTGAAGGATGGAACGGATGTTCTTCGCATGTTGTGGCGAATTTAGCTGTTACACCAGCTCTTGGATTTCTTTGCTTTGTAGCCTTAAGAGGCATTTCTGGTATTGAAATTCGCCAAAGCTCTTCTGATCTTCAGGAGCCTTTGCTTGTCGAAGAAGAGGCAGCCTGTCTTAAAGTTACTCCGTATAGTACTGCTGGACTAATTAGCCTAGTCACGCTTTCTTGGTTGGATCCACTTCTCTCAGCAGGTTCTAAAAGGCCTCTAGAGCTTAAGGATATACCGCTTCTTGCACAGAGAGATAGGGCCAAGACAAGTTACAAGGTCTTGAAGTCGAATTGGAAGAGATCAAAATCCGAGAATTCTTCAAAGCCTCCTTCTTTAGCTCGCGCTATTCTGAAATCCTTTTGGAAAGAAGCAGCTTGCAATGCAGTCTTTGCTGGGTTGAATACCCTCGTGTCCTATGTGGGTCCTTACCTGATCAGCTACTTTGTTGATTATCTTGGAGGGAAGGAGATTTTTCCCCATGAAGGATATGTTCTCGCTGGGATATTCTTTACTTCAAAGCTTGTAGAGACAGTCACCACCCGCCAATGGTATATGGGGGTTGATATCTTAGGGATGCATGTTAGATCAGCTCTAACAGCAATGGTATACCGAAAAGGTCTCAAACTTTCGAGTATAGCCAAGCAAAATCACACGAGTGGCGAAATTGTAAACTACATGGCAGTCGATGTCCAGCGCATAGGAGATTACGCTTGGTATCTACATGATATCTGGATGCTTCCAATGCAAATAGTCCTCGCTCTTGCAATTCTATATAAAAGTGTGGGCATAGCTTCTGTAGCTACATTGGTTGCTACAATAATCTCAATTCTTGTCACTATTCCATTGGCTAAGATCCAGGAAGAGTATCAAGATAAGTTGATGGCTGCAAAAGACGAAAGAATGAGGAAAACGTCAGAGTGTCTTAGGAACATGAGAGTTCTGAAGTTGCAGGCATGGGAAGATCGCTATAGAGTAAGATTGGAAGAAATGAGGGAAGAGGAGTATGGTTGGCTTCGCAAAGCCTTATATTCGCAGGCTTTTGTTACTTTCATCTTTTGGAGCTCCCCAATCTTTGTATCCGCAGTTACATTCGCTACTTCGATATTCCTAGGCACTCAACTTACAGCTGGAGGTGTTCTTTCTGCTCTGGCGACATTCAGAATTCTTCAGGAGCCACTCAGGAACTTTCCCGATCTGGTATCAATGATGGCTCAGACAAAGGTTTCTCTTGATAGGATTTCCGGGTTCTTGCAGGAGGAAGAGCTTCGGGAAGATGCAACTGTTGTTATTCCACGTGGACTTTCAAACATAGCCATAGAGATTAAAGATGGGGTGTTTTGTTGGGACCCTTTTTCGTCAAGGCCTACATTATCTGGGATTCAAATGAAAGTGGAGAAGGGTATGCGTGTGGCTGTTTGTGGCACAGTTGGCTCTGGGAAATCAAGTTTTATCTCTTGCATCCTCGGGGAAATCCCGAAAATCTCTGGCGAAGTAAGTTAATGTTTGTTGTGCTTCGTTCTAAGTTGCTTCGCTGTTTTTTTAGTGTTCTCTCAATTTCATTGATCTCTTGCTGATAATTGTTATATAGGTTAGAATATGTGGTACTACTGGTTATGTGTCTCAATCGGCTTGGATTCAATCTGGTAACATTGAAGAAAACATTCTATTTGGCAGTCCAATGGAGAAAGCAAAGTACAAGAATGTGATACAAGCATGTTCCCTAAAGAAAGACTTAGAGCTTTTCTCACATGGGGACCAAACTATCATCGGCGAAAGAGGTATTAATCTCAGTGGAGGCCAGAAACAGCGTGTACAACTTGCAAGGGCATTATATCAAGATGCTGACATTTATTTACTAGATGATCCTTTTAGTGCTCTTGATGCTCACACTGGCTCTGACTTGTTTAGGGTACCAAGCAATTTCATAACCTCAAATCACGTTTTATATTTTAGTTTGAATGTTTGCGTAACACGGTAATAATTGCTACACAGGATTATATTCTGACTGCATTGGCTGAGAAAACTGTGGTTTTTGTGACGCATCAAGTTGAGTTTCTTCCTGCAGCTGATCTAATACTGGTAAGAAACTCTTTTTCTCGGTTTTACTACGCATTAATTTCGGTTACTGTCAGTCCCTTTAGAAATGCTGAAGGGTCTCTTATAGGTGTTTAGCTTACAAGCTGTGATGAACTTATCACTATTGTTGCAGAAAGGTAAAACTGTTGAAGGAGTATTCAAACTATTTCTCTTACGATTATCTCTGAAAATCTTTATTTGTTTGGAAAAAGGTTCTGAAGGAAGGCCGGATTATCCAGTCGGGTAAATATGATGATCTGCTACAAGCAGGTACTGATTTTAAGGCGTTAGTGTCTGCTCACCACGAAGCAATAGAGGCCATGGACATCCCAAGCCCCTCCTCAGAAGACTCTGATGAAAATCCTATTATTGATCGTTTGCTCATGCATAATCCAAAGTCGGATGTTTTTGAAAATGACATTGAGACTTTGGCAAAGGAAGTACAAGATGGTGCATCTTCTTCAGATCTAAAGGCAATCAAAGAGAAGAAGAAGAAAGCAAAGCGTTCCCGTAAAAAGCAGCTTGTTCAAGAAGAGGAAAGAGTAAAGGGAAAAGTCAGCATGAAAGTGTACTTGTCATACATGGGAGCAGCATATAAAGGGCTTCTGATTCCTCTTATTATACTCGCACAAGCTTCTTTCCAGTTTCTTCAGATTGCTAGTAATTGGTGGATGGCTTGGGCAAATCCTCAAACTGAAGGTGATCAGTCTAAAGTGGATCCTACAGTTCTTCTTGTCGTTTATACAGCCTTAGCTTTTGGGAGCTCCGTGTTCATATTTGTCCGAGCTGCTCTGGTTGCAACTTTTGGTCTAGCAGCTGCGCAGAAACTGTTCTTGAATATGCTCAGAAGCGTGTTCCGTGCGCCAATGTCATTCTTTGATTCCACTCCTGCAGGAAGGATTCTGAATCGGGTATGTATATGTGATGATATATATACAACCAAATCCACACTTTCTGTATTACTATTCTGATTTTGGAATTTATTGCTGTACAGGTTTCTATTGATCAAAGTGTTGTGGATCTTGACATTCCTTTTAGGCTCGGTGGTTTTGCTTCAACAACGATTCAACTCTTCGGAATTGTTGGTGTAATGACCAACGTTACTTGGCAAGTTTTCCTTCTTGTTGTCCCTGTAGCAGTTGCTTGCTTTTGGATGCAGAAATATTACATGGCTTCTTCAAGAGAATTGGTTCGGATTGTTAGTATCCAGAAGTCTCCAATAATTCATCTCTTTGGAGAATCAATATCTGGTGCAGCCACAATAAGAGGATTTGGCAAAGAAAAAAGATTCATCAAAAGAAATCTTTATCTTCTTGATTGTTTTGCTCGACCTTTCTTCTGCAGTATAGCTGCTATCGAATGGCTTTGTTTACGCATGGAATTACTTTCCACACTTGTATTTGCTTTCTGTATGGTTTTACTAGTCAGTTTTCCACATGGAACCATTGATCCAAGTAAGTATCTCGTTTCCTTTAGCAAGAAACATCGATTCTCAACGAGTAGACGAATGTTTCTAACATTGCTGTTTCTATTGCAATAGGCATGGCAGGACTTGCTGTGACATATGGACTTAACTTAAACGGTCGTCTCTCACGATGGATTCTTAGCTTTTGTAAACTTGAAAACAAAATTATCTCTATTGAAAGGCTTTATCAGTACAGTCAGATTACAGGAGAGGCTCCAGCAATTATCGAAGATTCCCGCCCGCCTTCCTCATGGCCTGAGAATGGAACAATTGAGCTTCTTGATGTTAAGGTAATAAGCAAATAAATGGTACTTATCTCTCATTCTCTCTGCACTGTTCTTATGGTTCCTTTGTTTTGAAAGGTTCGTTATGGTGAGAATCTTCCAACGGTACTCCATGGAGTAAGCTGTGTGTTTCCTGGTGGAAAAAAGATTGGAATTGTTGGAAGAACTGGAAGTGGAAAGTCTACTTTGATTCAAGCTTTGTTTCGGTTGATTGAGCCAACTGCTGGAAAAATTACTATAGACAATATTGATATCTCTCAGATTGGTCTTCATGATCTCCGTAGTCGTCTTGGTATCATACCTCAAGATCCCACATTGTTTGAAGGAACTATTCGAGGGAATCTTGACCCGCTTGAAGAACATTCAGATGATAAAATCTGGGAGGTAAATATATATATATACCGTCTTCACACTAACCCCTGAGAATTGGAGCTTGATTCTAGAGATTTACTTAACTATTTGTGTACAGGCGCTTGATAAATCTCAGCTAGGAGACGTTGTCAGAGGAAAAGATCTAAAACTTGACTCTCCAGGTAACTATCTGCACCAGAAATTTCTGTTGTCTTGCATCTTTCTACTACTGATTTTTGGTACTCAAAAACATGAACAGTCCTTGAAAATGGAGATAACTGGAGTGTTGGACAGAGACAGCTTGTGTCACTTGGACGAGCATTATTGAAACAAGCAAAAATACTTGTTCTTGATGAAGCAACAGCATCAGTTGACACAGCAACAGACAATCTGATCCAGAAGATAATCAGAACCGAGTTTGAAGACTGTACTGTCTGCACAATTGCTCATCGAATCCCAACTGTTATAGACAGTGACTTTGTTTTGGTTCTCAGTGACGGTTAGTCTCATATAATAAAGTAACTTATCCTGATGTTTAATACACAGAGACTTTAAAACATTGTATTGTTGCAGGTAGAGTAGCAGAGTTTGATACTCCTGCAAGGCTCTTGGAAGACAAATCATCAATGTTCTTGAAATTAGTAACTGAATACTCATCAAGATCTACTGGAATCCCTGAGTTTTGATCATTTTCATGTTTAAAATCTACTTTAGGGGTTTCTAAAAGAAAGACATAACAACTAAGAGACAGTTTTCCACGTAGACATAAACTTTTGGGGTTTGAATCTGTTGTTTTGAACGTTGGAAGAGAAACCTTTCTCTCTTTTTTTGTAACGAACAGTTAGTTTCTGTTGTTTTGATGTTATTAATAATCTGCAAAAATCAGAGTTTAACCAAGATACGACACAAACCCAAGATACCCACAGACGACAAGAGGGCAAAACCAAAAACATTAGATTCTTGTTCAAAAGAACCCACAATCAGTCTGCACAACAGAATAGCCATGAAATTTTAGAGAATCCACTTAACAACACTTCTTCCATTTCTTCCAAGCAGATACGTCTCAACCAAAAGGGAGAATCAACTGCAACATATGATTGGTTAAGATAAAATACAATCACACTTTTAACAATTTTACTCGTCGGCCGGTTTGAGAAAGTGGTTTCTAAAATCTAAAATTATTTAAAACATTCTTAAAAATCATATAATCTACCTATTTATATAATATATAAATTATATCTCCTATATATTAAAACAGAAACATTTTTAAAAACTAACCTTGCATCAACGTGTGATTTACAAAATACATGTTGATATGTCATCACCAAAATATCTCTAAGAAAATATTAAAAATAAGATTTTGTTTACTAGGATAATTATAATATATGCCACTCATATATTTACTAACTAATTTGCTTAAGTAATGAAGATTTGATATAACAATATCCTACTAACTATTTAAAATATTTGTTTCATGTAATAATATTTAAATTTCGTTTTTATTATTTATTTAAAAATAACAATTGTTTTGTTTACTATGACAAAAACAAGAATTGAAATTTTTTTTATAATTACTATCAATAGATATTTATTTAAATATCCTCTTATATATTAAACGTGAAGTGATTTTGCTGATGTGTCAACACCACAATTTTTTAGATTTTTTAAAAAAAAATTTATTAATATCTTAAACCTGTTGCCAAACAGAT
>OVAU01004259.1:0-10269 GCA_900406315.1 Biscutella laevigata subsp. laevigata | reverse complement strand
TGGAATGTTTAAGGTTTTAATATCAAGAGATTGAATTATTGTCTTGACNGATTGAATTATTGTCTTGACTGGTTGTTTAAGATTTTCATTCAAACTATTTAGCATGTGTTGATTTTGCAATCTTTGTATTTCATGCATGTTGATAGGATTGCCTTATGAATGGGTGTTATTAATGCATCTTGATTTGTCTTCAGTTAGCAAGAGATTGTGATTGTTGCATTATTGAGATAAGGGTCTTCGCCTCGAGAGTGGGTTGATCCAGTTTAGAAAACTCTGAAACCTGATTTTGCCTGATTTGATGAAGTTAAGCACCTAGAATTAAGTCATTTCTCCTGAAATCAACTGTCTGGTCTTCCGCTTAGATCTTTCTTATCTGAATTTATCTATCGTTAATTGTCTGCTTTTTACTGCTTTGACTTATCTTTCTGAAATTAATTTCTTGTTTAGGATAGCTTTAGTGGCAGTAAGGTCTCATTCGCTTAGACCTATCGGATACTCTAGGAAATCTATTGTTCGGGCATAATCATGGGTTGGTTCGACATTTTAACCTGAATCCTTAGCATCAATCTGAGTTATCTTTACTCCGATTCTCTAACACATAAGGATATCCGGGGTAAAGATCCTCTTATCACCTCTTCGTCAAATTCTTCGACGACGGCTTTGTGTAGCTCCTTCAACGATAACCCTTCTGCCAAAAACACCTCTCTGCACATTCACGTCTTGTCACTCATAAATTCCCATGTGCCATCTTCTCCACATATCCAACTTTCAGCTACGACCAGGCAGATAGAATCAACTATCATATCTATACACCATTTCAAGTTAACAGTAAAATACATCAGAGGCTAACCTTGCCAAAATACCTACTCTTAACTGATCACTTACCTTCAAAGTCGCGCAACAATCTATAATTAATCCAAAGCCAACCTTTAGCTCTTTGTTAAAACGAACGATTCCCTCCGGATAACAAAGAAAATAATTTGAAACAAAAAGAGAAGTATATTCTTGTTTTCGAGGATATGAAAGATACTAAGAGCAAAGGCTATGGCTATAACTTCTACGTAAATCACCATTACCCAAGCTATTATACTCCAAATTCCTACACGATTAGACTCTAACCAGATCCTCTATCAACCGTCCAATTCAAATTACTTACCAAATCCTAGGGTTAGAATAAAACAGCTTAAACAAAAAAACATCATTAATATAAAAGGGTTTTACAGTAATTTCCCCTCGCAAAAAGTGACAAAATCAAGCAAAAAAGTTTCAACACGCGAAGCTTTCTAATTTTTTTTTTTTTTGACAAAAAGGTAAATAGGATTATCAAAAAGGAAGGTTTGTTTACAGGGATTTGAAAATCAAAGACTTAGCAAACTAGCTCCCACTTCGCAGAAGAGGATGAGAGCTGCAACCGAGAACCAAAAGAGGAAAAAAATAGAGCAAGGCTCAATGCAAAAGCTGGAAAAACAGAGCAAGGCACAAGGCAAGGATGCTGAAAGAGATGCCGGAGAAACAAAACTACAGAGGAGTAGAGGACCAAAAGCTCATAAGAGAAGAGAAAGCGTTACGCTCTTTTCCGGGCAAGCATGATGTTTCTTATGCATCTATCCATTGCAATGTAAAGGATCCTAGCAGACCGATCAGGTGAACCATGGAGACGGCCGTTGCGTTCCTGCCAGATGAAGTAAACGAGTACATGGACAGTCAAGCGCTTTAGTGTCTGCGAAAGATGAGGAGAGCGGGAGAGCATCCAAGTGATCAGAGAGTTCCAATTGTGAAAAGGGAGAGCCGGGTGGCGAAGCCTCCTGAAGATTTCGTCCCAAACATCCAACGCGTATCTGCAAAAAAGAAAGAGATGATCTTTAGTTTCCTCGTAAAGACCGCAAAGACAACAAGTTGGCGAGATCATCATTCCCCAACGAGCCAGCCTTGCTCTAGTCGGGAGCTTATCAAGAGAAGCAATCCAAAACGTGAAGGCGTGTTTGGGAATGTGGCCTTTAAACCAAACAGATCTAGTCCAGTCATGGAGGTCATTTGTCGGCCTAATAGCGTCCCAAGTATGCATAGTAGAAAAACAAGTCTCCTGCTTGAGACTGAAATCCCAGTATAATAGTCACAGTTTCCTGAAGCCAAAGGAATAGCAGTCGACAGCAGCGTGCGACGGAAGTTAACCATCGAGGGAGAATTTGCACGATGAGGCGGGAGCCTCCAACCTGAAACTGAAACATACTAAGCCACCGTCGCATCAATAGGCACACCTAAGATAGAGGGCGCATTGATACCGAGATAGTTAACAAGACTACCATGCTCACACCAATTATCATACCAAAAACTACAAGAATTCCCGTTTCCAATTTTACACCAGAGAAACTTGTTCGCAATATGACGCAAAGAGAGGAGAGATCTCCAAGTCCAAGACTGCATCGGCCGAGGCTTAACCATCCATAGACTGAGGGAATTTAGCCGGTGAGCCTTATTCCAAGCGACCCAAAGCGAACCACTCGAAGAGAACAAAAGCCAGATTAGCCGAAGTTGAAGCGCAGTGTTCCAAATAGCAAAGTTTCTAAGACCGAGACCCCCTTCGAATTTAGGAAGACACATCTTAGACCAAGAGACTTTAGCACCTGCTTTCCTATTAAGATCCCCGACCCATAAGAATTGAGTGCACAACGATTGAATTTGCTTAAGACAGCCCTTAGGGAATAAGAAAGCAGAAAACCATAAATTTAACAGACTATATATCACAGAGGAAATAAGCTGAAGCCTACCATCGAAAGAAAGTGTTTTCATAGACCAAGAATTAAGCCGATACTTGATAGCATCCAGAAGAGGAGAGTAATCCGAGAGAGAGACGCTTGGTTTGGAGAGGAAGACCGAGATACCGAAAGGGAAAAGAACCAATGTGGAAGCCAAGATCTAGAGAGGATTCGGTTTCCCTCAAATTCAGCCCCGCCGTGTAGAGAGCCGACTTACTCTTGTTCATAGCGAGACCCGATAGGGATTCAAACTGATCCAACGTAGCGGAAATACCTTGGAGCGATCGAGAGCTACCATCGTAGAAAATCATGACATCATCCGCAAAAGCAAGATGCGAAATACTAGGGTTAAGCGCTTTTGGGTGATAACCAATGGTCTCATTCACGTACTTAGAAGCCAGCAGCCCCGAAAAGACTTCCATGGCAATGACAAATAAAGCCGGAGACAGATAGTCTCCCTGCTGCAATCCAAGTTTACCCTTAAAGAAACCAGAAGATTCACCATTGATGAGAATGAAGTAGAAGGGAGTCGTGAGACATTGCTTAATCCAAGAGATAAAGATTGGAGGGAAATCTGCACACCGCAGCACATGGATTAAGAAGTCCCACTTAACATAATAAAATGCCTTCCTCAAATCGACTTTTAAAACGCCTCGACTGGAAATGTTCTTGTGATTGAAACCATGGACCAATTCAGTTGCAAGAAGGACATTCTCCACAGGTAACCGAACTTTTATGAATGCAGATTGATTGTTGGATATCATAGAGGGAAGGAGCTGCTGGATACGCGATGCAAGGATCCTCGAAATAATCTTATACACCACGTTGTAGCAAGAAATAGGTCTAAATTCCGAGACTTTATCCGCTCATACTCTCTTAGGGATAAGAACAATATTGGTTGTATTACACTGTTTGAGAAGCTTCCCGGATCTGAAGAACTCAAGAACGGCATCAGTTAGGTCTTTACCAACAATATTCCAACTGGCTCTATAGAATTCCACGTTATAACCGTCAGGGCCAGCCGCTTTATTCTTCGGGAGACTAATCAAAGCAGACCTAACCTCAGAAGCTGTTACCGGGGCTTGGAGTAGAATTTTCTGATCCACGTTAAATCTGAATGTGGTTAAGTCGTGAATGAGCTGAAGATCTGAAGGAGAAGTAGGAGACGTATGCTGGCAGAGAAGATCAGAGTAGTATCGAATACAGTGGCTTTGAATATCCTCTATTTTATCCAATCTTGTGCCAAAATCATCGAGAAGATAGTGAATACGCGAATGAGCACGGCGAGTGGCAACATAGCAGTGAAAAAACCTAGAAATTGCATCACCAACGACCAGCCATTGAATACGGGATTTTTGATGGAGATAAACCCCCTCGGCTGTCGCTAGCTCCAACCATCTAGCATGGACAACTTTCTCGATTGGTCTCTATTAGGGACTAATGTCCCACATCGGAAGCTGGAAGGGATCATAACTAGTATATAAGGGATATGGGCCAATCCACTCATTGCCAATTGGTTTTGAGTTGGAAGCCCATATAACTTAACATGGTATCAGAGCCCAGATCCACACGACCCAACCCGATCCATTATCGTTGCGAACCAAAACTGGTCCATCAATCCTTGCCCGAAGTTCTGAGATCTATGGCCAGAAGAGCCATCATCTCGAGGAGGCGTATTATGGACTAATGTCCCACATCGGAAGCTGGAAGGGATCATAACTAGTATATAAGGGATATGAGCCAATCCACTCATTGCCAATTGGTTTTGAGTTGGAAGCCCATAGAACTTAACAATCTCCTCGTACAGATAACTTATCCAAATGGTCTTAGCATGTAAATCTCACTATATAATACTTATAACATCAAACTTATTCGACCTTTTCGTTTTTAATATCTTCATTCACAATACGTATATAGCAACTTGCAACACACTGTATAGACTTAAACCAGAAGCTTGGGAGATTGTGAGATGTTGATAGACAGGCCTTTGGGGAAGTGAGGGAGTGGTGTACGCATGAACTCGAATTCTTGAGCCATTGAGAAATCATAATCGGTAACAAGATAATGAATGAAGATCGAAATCTGAAGCCTCGCAGATTCAGCACCTGCACACTGTCTCACTCCTCCTCCAAACACCATGAACGTTTTAGACCCTGAACGCAATTCTTTCCCCTGTACACGTTCATAAATTTAAGTAACGATACTAATAAGATTTGTTACAGAAACTAAAAGTTAATTAAGATTTTCTTACCTCCCATCTCCATGGATTGAACTCGAAAGGGTTCTCATATATTGCAGGATCATAATGGACCGCCGAAGGCACAACCGCAGCAATCCAACCCGCCGGAATTGTGTATCCTGTTGTTACCACAAAAAAATTCTTCATAAATTTTTTTTTTTTTTTTTGTCATTCTTCAGAAATTAGTATATAGTTTTCTACTTGAGTAGTTCCACACGCTTGAGTGATACTTGCCTTTGATTTTGACATCGTTTACAGCCTTTCTAAACATAATAGGAGCTACATTTGTCATTCGAAGAGTCTCATTGATCACCTGCATGATCAGTGAAAAGTATTACATACATTTTCTATTTACGAGCAGAACTAACGTTTGATAAATATAAATTGTATATTGACAAAAAAAAAGAATTATATATACAATACATAGACAAATAGATGGATATTAAGTAACTCTTATCAATCGAAAAATGTCAAAACAGCATGAATTTGTAATTTTGCTCACTTTTAATCATGAATTATCATATATACAATTTTAACATCAAAGTTTCTTTGACTTTCCAATTAAATCATAAAGTTTGTTGACTAAGCCATATTAGGCATGACGTTAACTTTACTAACGGAATATTTAAACGGAGTTAAATCTCATCGTAACATAAAACAACGTCGTTTTGAAAAAATCACAAAAAATCACAGAGTTTCAAATTTAGTTCGTTTTAATCATGAACTTTCGTTGACTTTCCAATTAAATCCTAAACTTTCGTTGACCGAGTATAATTGGGCATGACTTTATATTCTAGTTTTGGTTTTTATTAAAATATGTTCATTCAAGAATAAATTTTATATCAATTCAGTTTGGATTCAGGTTATTCTTGAGTGAACATGTTTTCCTTAAAAACCAAACAAAACCAAAACTTGAACAATCCAAACCGAGTCGAATAACTCAAACCGAGTCGAATAACCCGAGCTCGAACGGATATAGAATTTAGTCTCAAATGGACATATTTTTAAGAAAATAATAAAAGCAAAACTTGAATATCCTGAACCGAACCGAATATCCCATCTTCAACCTCTAATATAAAGTCATGTCCAATTTGACTTGGTCAACGAAAGTTTATGATTTAATTGGAACGTCAACGAAAGTCCATGATTAAAATGGCCTAAATTTGAAACTTTGTGATTTTTTCAAAAGGACGTCGTTTCATGTAACGGTTAGATTTAACTTCGTTTAAATATTTCGTGAGTGAAGTTAACGTCGTGCCTAATTCGGCTTAGTCAACAAAACTTTAGGATTTAATTGCAAAGTCAACGAAACTATGAGGTTAAAATGGCCTATCTAAAAGTTCATGCTTAAAAGTGAGCAAAATTACAAATTCATATTTTGTTTACATTTTTCCCAATTGCAAATGTAATTGTTTGCAAATTAAATTTATAATTCATTTGTTTAAACTTTTACTTGTTATGTTAAAAAAAAGAACTTTTACTTGTTTACAAATTAAATGTCTTTTCAACTTCCACTTATCAATAAATATATGAAACATAAAACTTACCATATTGGTGAAAGTCATGTTGTTTCTGTATTCCTCCCAGCTAACTCCACCTTCTTTATCTTCCCTGTTTTGAAGAATCGCCGCATGCTCTCTCTGCCAAATTTAAAATAAAGTAATAATAGCCGATCAATATGTTTCTTCTTAATTCATATCAAATAATTCTTACCTTCAGCTCTGCAAGAGCTTCAGGGTTTTCAGCAATGAATTTGACGGCCAAGGATGCAACGACAGAGGTTGAATCTTTAGAGACGATCAGTAGACCGAACATGAGGTTTACAGCAGTTGCTTCATTAAAAATGACGTCTTCTTTCTCAAGCTCTTCTACCATTATGTCCATGAAGTCTCCACACTTGTCTCTCGATTCTTTCCTCCTCGTGAAAACGTCCTTTATCACATGCACTGCAGCTTTACGTGCCTGGATCCAATCAATATAGAGAGAGAACACTGTCATATTATATATTCTACATAAACGTTGGATTTAAAGAAGCAAAAGAAAAAAAATCACCATAAAGGCTTTGTAGAGAGAAATCCAGGTCGTAAGAGTAAACAGTGAGCGAAACCAATCAATTTTGAAGGCCTTGATATTTTCCATAAGATTTCTTTGAGTTTCTGGTTTGAGGTTGCATATCATCTTAGGGGTCAAGTGCGCCATTATCAACTGCAGAGAAACACGTACATGAATGTGAGTAAGAACTGAAAGAATTATAGTTAAAAGAAAATTTATATGTAAGTACACTTTCAACTGTGTCCTTAACATCGAAGCTCCCCTGCTTAGCCTTTGTTCTCAGATGCTCCCAGGTCACTCTGTCTATGTCTCCGATCATCTTTCGCTTCAAAGACTCAGAGCCAAGAAGTTGCAGAGTGATTTGTTTGACGTACTTGTGGATGTTCCCATGTTCGAGGAACAAGCTGTCTTTTCCAAATGGCTTGACAAAACCTTCCGGATAGCTAAATATGAAAGACTTGTTCTCTTGTCGGAAAACCTCAAATATCACGTCCGGCTCTGTCAAAAACACTGTGTTGGATCCGAAAACATTGGTCTTAAACAATGTCCCGTACCTGCAACAGTTCACACAATTATACATATGGTATCTTTTAGTTATAAGAAGAAATATAAAGAAAGAGATTCAAATCTGACTTTAGCATCCTCTTCTTGACAAAGGGTGATATCTCGTAGAATCCATGGGGCTTAAAGAAATCGAATGTCTCTCCGATGATCGGAAAACCCATTGATCCAGGTGGTAACTTGCCATTACATTTAGGGTTTGACCATCGGTACAACCATCTGCTAATCATTATAACCACTAAAGCTATAACCCACAACGCGACGGGCCATATGGAGCTCATTTCCCTGTGCCTTTGATGTCTGAAGAGCCACCAGTTCGGATCTTTTGTGAGTCTTAAATCAAGGAAGAAGGATCCTACAACCAAGATTAAAGATATATTAATTACAAAATTTGCATATTTTTAGTTTGTATTAAATTATAGAAGAAGACTTCAGAGTACTAAACAAAATATTTTATTTGATCCTCCCTTTGTACAAATAAAACTTCAACTTATACCTAATTTTTTGTTTATTTTAATCTCCGATTTATTTTATTTTCCGATTTCCTTACCTTGACATTTGTAATAAAGAATTAACATAGCCAAAAAATAAAAATAAAAAACTTAACAAGATCATATCCCATCTTGGTTTATGATAATATAACCCATTTGTCTCACTCGTTAAAGGTTCACAAAAGTTTGCAACATGTTTACGGCTCCATTTCCAGAGCTCACAAAATCTTGCAAATTAATAGATGCAAAGTTGATGAGTGAAGGTTTTAGCATGTTACATGTAGCTGTCTATTATGGTATCAAGTGTTGCATAGAGCTATTCGTGTGGTACAGCTACAATCCTCTGTCATGGATCATATGTATTATAAAGATAAATACATCGTGAAGTTTGTTTATTGTTAAAATTGATAGGTTGATCATGATTTTTTGTAATAAAATTATACTAGATATTTTTTTTGGTCTGCCATATAAAAAATAGTTCTAATTAAGTAAGATGACAATCGAAATCTGAAGTAAAAAAATAGTGATATAGAACCAACGAAATAAGAAGGGTTTCGAGAAGTAATATATATATATGAGATTCGACAAAGGTCGATACTTTATATATTCAATGAATGTCGATGTAACCCCCCCAAATTAGTAGAACGATTACAAAGAACTTGAGAATAAGCGAACTAAATAACTATTTTCTATCTTTAGATTCTCTTTCTAATATTTAGTTTGGTTTCCTTCCTCCAAAATGGATTAGGGTGAACTCTTCTTTTACATATTAATTGGCTCTTTTCGATTTTAGCCCCCATCGAGATCATTTCTTGCGTCTATCACCAACCTAATATACTTGTTACTAATGGATTATACCCTTTGATAGTATCATAAATCGAGCCGATGTAGAGGAAATGAATGCATTTACATACTATGCAATTTTTAAGTAAAAAAATTGCTAAAACATAATCAGAAATATGATTGTGTTCCATCCTTTAATCTACTTGATTTAACAGAGTCCACCCATCGACCAAAAAAAACATACATCAAGAGAATTCTTCTTTAAAACATTTTGGTAGTTCTTCAATCTTAAAATTAAAAAATAATCAATCGGAATACTTGGAACCATTATTTTATCTTCTATAGAAAATATGGTAGACTAAGTGATTTTTCTATCGGTTAATGAAAGAACCCAATGCAAAAACCCCAGTTTAGATGGATCTCTGAAATCCTTTGGATGATCTATGTTATATTGAAGGGATATCTAAATGATTCGATCGATTGTATAAAGTCCACAGTTACAACGGAACCGGAAAAATATGCAGAAATATATTTCCTCGTCTTCTGTTGAATGATGGGTCTTAATTTGGGAGGAAGAACCGATAAGGTAGCAGACATAAAACCATCCATTCTAATTTTTTTTTTTGATAACCCAAGTTTAATTTTGGGGCCCGTAAGAAAAGTATGTGCAAACCCACTCCCAGCGCAGCTCGAACTCGGGTGGCGGTACCTACAACTGCAGACCCATTATCAATAGAGTCAACACCGCATTGGTCATCCATTCTAGTTCTATATCATGTATGGTTATCACCAATATATGTTCCCCGATATTGCGATCCTTCAAGTTTTTATATTTCAAGTGGAACAAATTTTTGCTCTAATTGTAATTTTTCAGTTTGCTTTTGCATTTTTTTTTCCTTTTCTAAAAATCTTAGAACTTCTGAAATAATTTGAATTTTTCTATTTTGCAGTGTTATAATTTTTTTTAAAAATATGTTGAGTTTCAGAATGTTAAAAAATGTTGATTGGAATTGTGTATAATGCCTTCGTATTTATTTTGTTGTGGTATATACTGTCCGATACATTGTCGCTGCTTAGCCCAAATTTTTTATTTATTGTATGAAGAATCTATAATCAAGATATTTAAACTATTTAAACCATCAAAGTCAATTGCGTAGAACGAACGTTAATTATTCCACGTGATCCACCTCGGTACAAAATCATTTTGTCTAAAATGACAAGTTTTCAAAAGAAATTGTATAGAATGACACTCACCAAAAGAATTTGTCTATTTCGTCACTTTGATCTCTCTTCATCTCTCGTTCTCTCTCCCCCTCTCACTCTCTCTCTCTCTCCTCTCTCTCTCGATCTCCCCCTTTCTCTTTCTTTCTCTTTTACCATCAAATTC
>OVAU01004258.1:0-11277 GCA_900406315.1 Biscutella laevigata subsp. laevigata | reverse complement strand
ACAAAGAACAACGAAGAACAGAGTTAATCTGCTTTCTTAGTCTGGCATTATCAATCAGAACCTGTGTTAGCATCTTCCTTACTACATCTTCTGTTCCATTATGCTCTCCTGATGTTAGCTTCAGCTTTTCCACTTCTTCTGAGAGAAGCTGCGTCTGTTTCGAGAAAACATTAACTTTTGTGTCGCAAGATATGTAAACTCAGCATCAAAGTGTAAACGGTAGAAACTACCTCAGCAATTAGAAGACCTATTCGGTTATCAGATGTTGCTATTAGATCGATGGCTTCGGATGGAGATGATGTATCTATTATTAGTTTATTGTCCTCTTCAATGTGGAACTTGATATTGCACTCTTGAAGCCGATTCTGTAGAACATCATACTCGTGCAGCAACTTTTCGTTTGCGGTTTTTGTAGTTTCTTCTTTATCTTTCTCCCGTTGTACAATTCTCTGTGAACATTGCATAAGATTAAAGAGTTAAAACTACCGGATCTTTAAACTGTTTGAAGAAGATTTTACAGAATCGACAAACTGGAGTAAATCTCATGCAAAGAGCATATCACCTCCATCTCTATTTTTTCTTTCATCGTGCGGCTAAGCTCTTGTCTCAATTCAACTTGAGTGGTTCGGAGAGACTTAACCTCTTTGACGAGGACTTTCAGTTCTGCTTTCGATTTAACTTCAAGCTCTTCATGTTCTTTTTGCAAATTCTCAAAACTGTCCCTTAGATCATCGATTTGCTGCAGAAACAGTTGATTTTCTTTTATAAGCGACTGATTTGTAGTCTCAATATGTGTTTTCTCGTCCTGTAAGCCAAATATGAAAAAAACTTCCATCACTGAACACAAATGAAATAATCTGTGAGAAAAACTAAGAGGACCATATACCTTTATAGAGTTTAACAACGATTCCATCTCCATGCATTGCTTGCGGAGTTCCTCCATATCCCACTGGATTTGGGTGAATCTTTCCTTTTCGTTCAGAACAGTTTGCTCGATGCCTTGCTTGCAGCTCTCTCGAGTTGTTTCTAGTTCAACCTCTAAATCTTTAACCTACGAGACCAATGCCAAACGTACAAAGAAACATATTTCATCCATTCACAGAGAGCAAGTTGGCATGCATTCAAGACAGTGGTGACAATGATCACTTTCACTTGAATTAAAGCAGAATAGTCCTTGGAAATGATAGAACATTAAAAATCATGTGATAGTTGTACACACCTTTGTTGACAAAAAATTTCGAACAGCTAACTCCTGATCAAGTCTTGAGATAAGATCTTCCGTGTCAGCTTTTGCTGTTTCCAGTCTCTGTGTTAATGTATCAATGATCCTTTTCAACTTATGTCTCTCCTCGGACTGAAATACTAGAGCCATATCCTTCTGAGTCTCAGGATTTGCACGGTACGCATTTCCATGAGCTTCATCATGATTGTCCATAGAGCCATGGTTAATTAAATCCGGTTCCCTAGAAAATGACGCCTCAGAATCCTTTACATGAGTTACATCATTTTCAATGCTCTCTGTTAGTAACTTTCTATTACTTCCATCCAACCTCTGAAACCCAACTCCACTCTCTGCAGTTCCATCAGTTCTGGAGAGACATTCTATATTTTCCTGAAAAAGACTCTTATCAAGCAGTCCATATTCTGAGATTAATTCATGCCAATTAGTCACATTATCTTCAGAAGTTGAATTCTTTGAGACAACATTTTTGTGACTAGCTTCGTCAGGCTTCGTTGTTGAGGCTCCAGATGTCTCGTCAGCAGAATCATTGACATAATCCATGGTAACTGATGAACTATCAGGAGCATCAGAACTGGTGTTAGGTAGAAGTGACGGAATGTCACTGGTGGTATCTTCATTTTCTTGATATTCTTCATTGAAATCTGAGAAGAGAAATGGCTAAGAAGAATTAGGACATTATACATGAAAGGTTTTCAGATATCATTACAGCTCAGACGTCGAACAAATATAAAGGGATGACAGCTCAGATAAATTCGCTTCCTCTTTGCATTATTACCACTAGCCAGAAAAAAAAAACCAGAAGCAAAAGAAGAGCACATACAAGACCTAACAGCAGCTTCTAGCTCGAGAAATGTTGCAACCAGTGCACTTCTGGATATGTCGATATCTGACAAAAGTCTATTCACCCAATCTTCTAGAGAGCACCTCCTCTGCAATAGACTAAGCATTTTGAGAATATTTTGCTGTCACTAATCAAAGACTTGAGAGAATCGATATCTACCTCCTCCAAAAGTTTCTCGTTTTTCATCCTTAGAATCGTCTTTGGTGGTGCCTGGGGTAAGCTTTTTTTCACAAACTCCTTTTTAATCTGAAAATAGGGATTTAAGATGAAAATCCCATAGTCAATGACAATGGCTGAATTTCATATGCAATCAATTCATTTACAGAGTTGGTGTATGATTTCTACGCGTCCATAGAGAAAGAAATGAAGAAAAGGCCATTGAGGAAAGGAATTACTCACTGAAGAATATAACTCCAAGAAATCATTGAATCTTCTAAGTATCAGCCTATCAGAGGTAATTCCCTTGGGAGATTGTATTGCCACTTGCACTCTATAAAACTAAGGAGAGAAGTAAAAGCATAAAAGTAAGAAAAAGCTGGAATACTTCTAATGTTACCAACACATGATACTTAATGTAGCAGGTGCAAATCAATGCATGAGAACTAGAATCACGATCATACATACAATGAAAAAGTAAATGAGAATGATTATACCAACAGTACAAAAGAAACAGCTACATGTAAAGATGATAATCTATGGTTAAACACTTCACAACTTTTCAATAGATATCACCTGTTAAGTATGAATAATTGTCATCATGAACTAAGCTGGGATAATGTTTTTAAAGAAATCCCTAGCCAACCTTCTTACAAAAGTTCTTTTCTCACTACCAAGTGAGTTCATGCTAGATAAAAAAAAGGAAAGTCTAAAAAATATTTCAGGAATTAGTCACCAATACACACCACGGCAGGATATGAAACATCACTTGATTTTGGAAGGTCTATCCAGGAGGGGACAGTGACGCAGTAACTCCAACCAGTTTGAGGGTCATGCGGCCAAACAGTGTTCCGTCCTTCCTAGGAATTTTTTACAGTCAAAAACAATATCCAAATAAAGCAAATAATAAGGAACAAGATATATATGTTTTCATTCTTACGAAACAAACGGTAAAAGAGAAACTCAAATCAAAGAAGACTTGCTAATTTTAACTTAAACCAAGTATGCTCTGTACTACATAGCATAGTACAATACATTAACGTAACTGCAAAACTAATCATCCAAAGATTTTAACCAACGCAATGAATTAAAATATTGCAAAAACAAAAGTTAAGAAAATCATACCCATTGTCGAGGAGGAGCACTCCAATCCATCCCCAGAGGTAAGGGTGATCTACCGTCATGGCGATGTGCCGGAGATACCATATGATCGGTTTCCGCTTCTCCGTCGTTAGTTCTATCGCGCCTGTAGCTGATGTTGCGGCGATAATCGTCGTCTTCTCCGTGGAAGAGAGGACCAGACGAGAGAAACCGGTGAGATAGCGGCTCGTCAAAAGGACCGGAGACATTGTAGTTAAAATCGAGAAGCGAGAGATCGTGCGCGTACAGACTCATGATTTTAATTACTCTATTGATTCTTCTTCTCTCTTGATTTTCTGTCAATAGGTTCGTTTTTGGGCTCTTTTCTGTTCTTGCACCCACTCACCCACCCACCCACCCACTCATCTACCGAGTCAAAACGATACGTTTACAATATATACTGTTATTGTTAATTAGTTAACAAGAGACGCTCTGGTCTAGTGGTTGACTGGTGGTTAAACATTGGTGTAAGCGACCAGAGTTCGAGCTGTGAAGATTTCTCAAAAAGTGACNGATAACTCAATAAAGTGATGGCTAAGTCCGTCGCTGCGTCCTGATAATCTGTGACGATAGCAAGTGCCGTCTGAGCTCACTCTCTTTTTTTTTCTTTCCTTCTAGAATATATTTATTTTTGTTTCTGGTTAATGCCTATGTTTTTTGAAATGATTATGCGAAATCAAGTAAAATCTCCAGTAAACCTTAAATCCTCGATCTTCAAGGAGCCTGCAAAACGATGTACCAGTTCAAGCAACTACATTCCCAAAGCATTACGAGAGGTCTAGCACGAAATCCAACATTTCAAAAGAAGCTTTTAGTCTTACTGNAAGTAAAATCTCCAGTAAACCTTAAATCCTCGATCTTCAAGGTACTGTTCATCTCAACGATAGCGGAATCTATATCCAATGATTACTCTTGTTTCATCTCTATTCTTGGAGCCTGCAAAACGATGTACCAGTTCAAGCAGCTACATTCCCAAAGCATTACGAGAGGTCTAGCACGAAATCCAACATTTCAAAAGAAGCTTTTAGTCTTACTGTGTACTCGTTTAGGTGGCGGAATGGGCTATGCATGTAAGCTGTTTGCGAAAATACCTGATCCAGACGTGGTTCTATGGAACAATATGATAAAGGGTTGGTCAAGAGTGGATTGTGGCATTGAAGGAGTTAGTTTGTATTTGGATATGTTGAAGAAAGGTGTGACTCCGGACAGCTACACGTTTCCTTTCTTGTTGAACGGTCTTGAGCGCGATGAAGCTTTGGCTTGTGGTAAGAAGCTGCATTGCCATGTTGCTAAATTCGGTTTAGCTTCTAACCTTTATGTGCAGAATGCTCTTGTTCAGATGTATTCTTTCTGTGGACTAATGGATATGGCTCGTGGGGTTTTCGACAGGATATGCGTAGGGGAAGTGTTTTCTTGGAACTTGATGATCTCTGGGTATAATAAGATGAAACAGTACGAAAAAAGCGTGGAACTTTTCGGGGAGATGGAGAGAAACTTGGTTTTTCCAACATCTGTTACCTTACTTCTTGTTCTCTCGGCTTGTTCCAAGTTAAGGGATAAGGATCTCTGTAGAAAGGTTCATGGGTATGTTAGTGAATGTGTGACAGAACCCAGTTTGAAACTGGAGAATGCTTTGGTCAATGCATATGCTTCGTGCGGGGAAATGGATATAGCAGTAAGGATTTTCAGGAGTATGAAGACAAGGGATTTGATTTCCTGGACATCTATTCTGAAAGGGTTTGTCGACATAGGTAGTCTAGAGTTGGCAAGGAAATATTTTGATCAGATGCCGGTGAGAGACAGAATTTCGTGGACTATTATGATCGATGGTTACCTACGAGCTGGTTGCTTCAATGAATCTCTGGAACTTTTCCGTGAGATGCAGACTTTAGGCCTAATACCCGATGAATTCACCATGGTTAGTGTTCTCACAGCTTGTGCTCATCTGGGTGCCTTGGAAATAGGTGAATGGATTAAGACATACATAGAAAAAAACAAGATCAAGAACGATGTTGTTGTAGGAAATGCTTTGATCGATATGTATTTCAAATGTGGGCGTTCCGAAAAAGCACAGAAGGTTTTCCATGAAATGGTTCAGAGAGACAAATTCACATGGACAGCAATGGTTGTTGGTCTTGCCAACAATGGAAAAGGTCAAGGGGCCATTGATGTTTTCTTTCAAATGCAAGATGTGTCCATACAACCAGATGAGATTACTTACCTTGGTGTTCTCTCTGCTTGTAACCATAGTGGTATGGTAGAACAAGCAAGGAAGATTTTCGACAAGATGAGAAGAGACCATAGAGTTGGGACGAGTTTAGCTCATTATGGGTGTATGGTTGATCTGCTTGGTCGAGCTGGGCTGATCGAGGAAGCATATGAGATTATAAGGAACATGCCGATGCATCCAAATTCGATAGTGTGGGGAGCTCTACTTGGTGCTTGTAGACTTCATAGTGATGAATCAATGGCTGAACTAGCAGCTAAGAACATTCTTGAGTTGGAACCTGATAATGGAGCTGTTTATGCTTTGTTATCCAATATATATGCAGCTTGCGAAAGATGGGAGGACTTAAGAGAATTGAGAAGAAAGAATATGGGCAAAGTGACCAAGAAGACACCAGGCTGTAGTTTAATTGAGATTAATGGTGTTGCTCACGAATTTGTTGCTGGAGACAAATCACATCTTCAATCGGAAGAGATTTGCATGAAACTAGAAGAATTAGCTCAAGATTCCACGTTTGCAGGGTATTTGCCTGATACTTTCGAGTTATTGTTCTAAGCTGGGCAAGATAATTATCAGAGAACAGAGCTATAGATGTGAAGCCAGGGATGCACAGTTCAAAGATTATAGGGAACTCTAAGATGTTAAACATATCCATTACATAGAGTTGAAATTGTTGAAGTCGTTGCTAATGCTCTGTGGATAAGAGACAGCAGCACATGGTTCAGTTACTTGTCACAAATCTAGTCAAACCTACAGTATAGATTTATCTGATTGCCGGACCCATGAACAAGAAACTGGAAGAACACAGTCAGGCAAGCACCTTGTGGACGAATCCCATAGAAAACAGGATTTTTCGTCAAGGAGAAGTGCGGATCACCCTTCTGACTGGAACTGAGAGCTTAAGTTCAAACCAGTAAACAAAAAGTTTGTGCAACTCATAGCCAAGCTTAATCAAGGTTGCGCCTGAAGATCACCAATCTTACTAAATAAGACATTCAAAAGTCCCCAACATGCTTCATATGATCCACAAAGTTTTGTAACTGAACTCAAGGAGAGAAGCATCCGGGGAAGAGGTAATATGTTCCTTATTTAGACTGGATTTACGAATACCAACAGAGAAATATCTTAATGGAACTGAGTGAACAATGTAGATTCCATCACACCATTTTTTCCAAGGCTGGAAGAAGCCGCTTTTCTATATGGGATTCACAGTTACCATCTTGATATAAGATCTCGTATAGTTTTACAATTGAATACACAATTATAAATATTTTTGTTACTGCTCGTTCTGTGTTTTGTCTCCTGGATTAAACTATAAAATCAAGGTCAAACTTATGGCGAATCTGAATCTTAACTAAACTGTTAATAACTATTAATCTGCCCCCATACAGTTATCAACCCTTTCAACAATTAATGCCTGATACTTCACGTGTAATAGAAGTACAGACTTTGAATGCAATAACTTCAAAGAATATACNTTATCAACCCTTTCAACAATTAATGCCTGATACTTCACGTGTTACAGACTTTGAATGCGATAACTTCAAAGAATATAGCCTGTTTTTATTTTATTTGATAAGAATTGGGGGATTTGTTTTTTCTGATACACGAACTTACCAGAATTGAACCAAAATTAAACGAGGAAAGTACTACACAATTAGGGTCTCATGCATTTGACTAGAACGTCCACGAATCTCTTATACATGTGCTGCTTCATGTACATCTTCTCAACTATTTCACGCCCTTTGCTACCTAGTCGTAGCCTTGTGGATGGGTTTCTAAGAAGAAACAAGAGATTCTGAGCTAAGACTTTGTTACCTGGCCTCCCCACAGGGTGAAGTAGCCCTGTAACATTGTGCTCCACTATCTCTTTTGTTCCTCCTGCGTCTGTTCCAAGTACCTATACACATGAAAAACAATGATTTTATGAGAACATTTCTTTTTTCGTATCTCTGGGATAAGAAAACACAAATTTATCCATCTTTGTTGCTCACCGGAAGACCATAAGCCATTGCTTCGATAGTCACTCTCCCAAATGTTTCACCAATTCCCTGTTTCACAAATTGGAGACGGGTGAACGTAAGCTGAAGAACGCTTCAAGTAGCATTTGATAGTTTCTAGTTTTTTAGTGTATCCATAAAAGAATGAAGATTAGAAAGATTACCTGTGAGTTTGTTACGTAGACATCTGCTGCAGAGTATAATGAGGCCACACGAGTGGTCGCTGGAGTCCACACAACCGACCTAGATAAGTTTCCATTGGTTGACAAGAAGTTCAACATTTCCTTTATGTATGCAACTTTGTTGCTCTTGGACCCAACTGATCCAAGAAGAAGTTTAAGGTCTTGTTTCTTTGTTACGTTGTCAGAAAACAACAGCTTTCTTTTAGCAGAGAGAACAGATGGCTTGTCAAGAGCAGGAGAAGTGATTTTCATCTTCCGTGATGAACCTCTTAAATGATGTCTGACGGAAAGACTAATCTTTTCTTTCTTGATACCATTGAGATTAAGGTTCTTGATTTTGGACTGATTACTTTTAGCTACTTGTTCTTGTTCTCTCTCTAGTGCCAAGGCCACAGATTCAAGGAGAAGAAGTTGTCCCTTTCCCGGGTTCATGCTACTAAGAGACATCACAAGCATATCCTTATCTGTCAAACCAAACTCCGCTCTTACTGATTCACGTAGCTTTTGTCGTTTCTCTTTCATCACCTCCGAGGTCAGTGTTGGAGTATTTAGCGAAGAGGAAATCCCAGCTACAAAAGCTAACTCATCATTAACAGACAGCGGAACACTAACCGGCTGAGACCTAAGCTTTACATGCTCCTCTTCACACCATGTTAACCATTGTTTCCTCTGTACTTCAGATAAAAATATTAGTAGTTTCACTCGGTCAAGCACAGGTTTTGCTCGATCAAAATACTCTCGCCGGTTCTCCATCACCCACCAAGCGATTTGACTTCCACCAGCTGGAAAGTGCTCCATGTATTGATCTGGGTAAAAGACAAGAGAGTGTAACAAACATCAGAATGAGTTTCCACACTTGAGGCAGAAAAGGAATATTGAACATGTTTTCTAACAATCGTTTTAATGAACAACGGCGACATAGAAATTACACAAAAAGAAAACAATCTATAACTCCTACACATTCAGCGCCTTACCTATCCAGGAAGCACAAACTGCTGACCCTGCAACGACAAGATCTGCTTTCATGGCAGTTTTGAAGCTGAGTTCTCTTTTGTCTTCAACAACTTTGATCCTTCTCCTCGTGAGCTCTTGCAACAATCCACCCCTTCTGCTCAGAACTACTGCATATACTGTTGCACCACAGCTCAAAAGCTCGGAAGCCAGCTCCATCATTGAAATTGGAGCACCGGTCATTGATAGTTCATGGAAAAGTAGGACGAATCTCCTTGACCAAACAAGGCGTTTAAAGTCTGACTTCCTGTCACAGGTCCCTGATCGCTTTTGCGGACTCCATTCAAGAATTTTATCCTCTATTGATCCAAAAGGACCAAAAAGATTACTGTAGGTAACATTTGTCATTGGAAGTTCTGGATCTTGTTCATCCAAGTCCTTAGCCTCCACCACTTTTTTCACCTTCAGCTTACTGCGAATTTTTGTACGTGAACTACGACTAGATTTTCTGGTCCTCCTCCTGGAACTCAAGCTTCGTCGAGTTGTGACATTCTCTTTCTTAGCCAAAGTTACATGCATCCTCTTATTTACACCTATATGGACTACATTGGTATTATCTACTACAGCATGAAAACTCTCATTAGCAACTGAATCCAATCGTTTATTCTGCTCCGCATGCAAAACATCTTCTCTCAGTTTGCCTCCAAACCGTAAGTACTCAACTTTGTTATCATCATCATGTGCCCATCTGGACTGAACATAGAATCCGAGATAGGTCCAAAGTGTAATCAAAAGTAGCCAATAAAGCAATCGATTACTTCTGAACCACTGAAAAGCACCTCCCCCAGTACTTTTGCTCTCTCTACGTGGAGACCTGCTTGAATACGCTCTCCTAAATGTAGGTGAACCCTTAGGAAAAGACTTCCCTAAAAGCGAAGACTTGAAGCTACCTTGTCTTAGAGGTGATAGACGAAGATCTTCCATACTTTCTTCAATATCCTATTCTCCGCACTTGAACAGTCACATAAACCACAAAACCAATACCATTAGGAAAATCCCATCACTTCAGGCCAATGAGATCTCAGCTTACAGTGAAACTGCAACCTAGGAAGAGAAATCAATCATCAGCGTACAATACACATCAAATAAATGTGATATATGCATAGTATAACTTCATCACGTACTATTTCCTCAGACTTAAAAATCAGGAGAAACTTCATAAGTGCTCCAAAATCCAAATACAAGGATTTCGAATTACGGTTGTTATATGAAATCACCTAGTCCATAAAACTTTCCAGAAATCGCGTTGGAAAATATAGAAAGTTTGTCGGTTAGGAGACTGTGAAAGAAAATGCCTTTGGATTACCAAATAAAGCCGCGAGAAGAATCAATTTCACATTCAAGATCAAGACATTAGCTAGTAGCCTAGTATCTTACTATTTCTGATAGATCCGACTCGTGAATCCGAAGACAAGTGAACTTCAGTTGAGAATTGCAACGTCAAAGGTCCAATGTTGCAGCTGCTCCAAAGTACAAAAAAGAAAGCAGTGAGCGATATTCAGAAATTTACGATGTAGAGAAACTAAAGTCAATGTTCTTCAACAAAACTAAGAAAATCATCGATGCAAAGAGGGGAGAAACAACACAAACTTGCAGAGGAAGCAGACGAAGACGAAGACGAAGACGAAGGAGAAAGAGACTAGGAAGAAGACATTACATGCATAGGAGAAGCAGAAGAAGACAGAATAGAATTCCGTGAGCTAAGCTTGAGCTATTCCAAGAGCCAAAGAGAAGCGCGAAGAGAGAGAGAAGAGAGCTCTGAGCCAGCGCGGAGAGGGAGAGGTGGCTGAATTTAATTTGTTCGACTCTTCTGATTAACTGTTTTTTTTCCCTTCAATTTGTTCCTTCTTTATTTAATCGTTGTTTGCTGACGTTAAATTAATTAAATAACTAGAACTGAACCTAAGGGGTGGGCAAACGGCAATTCGCGATGAGAAAATTTGGGAAATGAAACGGGATCGAATTTTAGGAATGAAAAATTTGTCTTATTTTTTCCCATTTAAAATACGGGACGGGAACGAGAATGAGACGAAACGGGATGAGAACGAGAATTGCCGAAAAAATATAAATGTACTATTATAAAATAAAATAAAATTCTAATATTAATATTTTTATGTAAAAAATAATATATTATTAATAGTTGATAATCCAAAATAAAGATTAAACGTTTGTAAATATGTTTATATAAAGAAAATATATAATATATTTAAGAATATATGAATTTATATACATATAATACAAATAAAATTATTTTATTATTATATATGTCTTTTTCCAAACGGAAAATTCGGGAATTCCCGTTCCCGTCCCGTCCCCATTCGGGAATCAAAGACTTGTCCCGAATCGGGACACATGAACATATGAGACGGGAATTTCGGGAACAAGTTCGGGACGGGACAAGACGGGATAGAACGAGACGGAAAATGTGCCCACCCCTAACTGAACCCGCATTATATGCGGGGTGATGTGTTTCTAAA
>OVAU01004257.1:0-10270 GCA_900406315.1 Biscutella laevigata subsp. laevigata | reverse complement strand
ATATTTAATTTAAATCATTCTAGAAAATAGTCTACTATGACATTTTTGTAAGTAGATAAACTTTATTTTAATAGAATAGATTAAAAACATAAAAACATATAGCGACCAAGAATGTAAAAATATTTTGACAGATGCCAAGCGATAGAAAAAATCTCCAGAGAAATAGGGAGATAATTCTATATTCTATATATTAATTAAGAAGTCACTTAGCTTATTCATAGAGTAAATTTAAGAAATTTTATATTTAGTTTTTTGGGATTTTAAAATATTCAAATAACATAAAATATCAAAGAAAATTTAAGAAATATAAACTCAATTTTCAAAATATAATCCCGAGTATGGCTCGGGTCAAAATCTAGTTCAATATTAAGATGCAAACTATTTCTTAATTATAACAAAAAGAGAACAAATATATTCGTCACAAAAATATGGAAAATTTTGACATTAAGAAAATTATTTTGTGTTCTTAATTCCAGCTGGTCATGTTGACTATATTTATGTAACTAAATTTCTAAAACCTATTGATATGGTAACTATAAAGAAAAAAAAAAATCAATGTTCCAGCTTGTCATATTATATCATGAAACGTTAACATAATATCGAATTTACTGAAAAAGTGTCATTGGATGCAT
Organism: Biscutella laevigata subsp. laevigata; assembly: GCA_900406315.1. Lineage (NCBI taxonomy): Eukaryota > Viridiplantae > Streptophyta > Magnoliopsida > Brassicales > Brassicaceae > Biscutella > Biscutella laevigata. The sequence continues at coordinate 9,638 of OVAU01004257.1, read as the reverse complement.
TTACTCATTCTTGGAAGAAAAAAATGTCAACACCACCTTTTTGAGATGACCAATACTAGTAAACCAATCAATTGAATAAAATATTTACTTTGTCCAAAGAAAAAAAAAATAATTTACTGATTCGTAAACTAAAAGATAGAGATAATGTGTGATTTGTGAGGAGATGGTCGTGAAAGTGGGGAATACATCTATCTCTTTGATCAACCTTTATATCATTGTCACCAAACACACCTTTTCAATTGATTAGGTTTTATATATATATATAGTGCTCTCATAATTATCCGCAACAATCCTTTAACCTTTTTTTTTTGTCAACTAGGTAAGAGGTTTAACTGAAACGCTACTTTTTGATTTGTCAGAAAACAACATGGCGTCGCAAGTAGGGAACTCAAAACCACACGATTGTCTTAAAGGAAAAACAAAACACATCATGAATTTTCAAAATTCGAAATCCAACTATAACATTTAGGCTATTTAGGCCCAGGCCCAGTTTTAAGGCTAATAATTTATTTTTAGGAGGAAGAGTCCACATTTAGACTATTTAAGCCTATATTCGCGGTTGCGTTATTTCAGGTTCAAAACGTCGTCGCTGCATCTCTTACTACCTCTAGATTCTTCTTCTTTCTTTTTCACCCAAGTCTCCGACATTCAATGGTTTTCTTATTTCCCCTTTTAACGTTCAAAAAAAACGTCTGCCAAAAAAGACAAATCATAATCCGAGCTTTGATTTCATTTCGTTTCGTTCATCAACTACACATACTCTAAATTTCTCATATCGTTTTCGAAGATCTGTTCTTCCCGAATTTTCTTAAAATCAATTTATCCATTTCCTCCGAACGGCTATTAGGTTCGTTGCTTGTTTCTCTCTTCTTTCTCTTTCGATGAAATATCCAGATTGATTCTTTTTCTTATCTATTGGCTTTGATATCTTTTTCCTTGTTGTTTTTTCAATTATTATATCACGATGATCTTACATTTTGAATATGTTATTTTACTGATTATATTCCTTATGATTAATATCTGGAAATGTATACTAATTGGAAGTATTTTTGTTCATTTTGGAATGTTTTCATGAAGAAAACTGATTGGCTACGAATTTTGTTTGTTTTTTCTCTCTTTCTCAATCTTTATAGGGTACAGAAACTGTAGGGTTTATGGAAGATCAAGCTATTAATCAGTGCTCCAGTAGCTGCAACGAAGAATCAACTCTTGAGCTTCACATCAAGACATTAGACTCAGAGACGTATACTTTCAAAGTGAACAAGAATGTGAGAAATCATCTTCCTTTGCCTCTCGCCATCATGTTCACCAGTGGTCTTATGCTGTTTGGGATTTAATCGTTTCAGGAAACGGTTTCATTATTCAAGGAGAAGATAGCTAGTCAGGTTGGGGTGCCAGTTGGTCAGCAGAGGCTCATTTTCCGAGGAAGGGTTTTGAAAGATGATCACCCTCTTTCGGAGTATCGTATCCTTCTGCTAGTTGCTTTACCACCTGGATATATGTTATGCTATAGTGTAGCTGTTGCATCATGTCATGTGCCATGTATACAAATGCATATATTAAAACCCGTCGAAATCTCGAACCAAATCGATTGAGTGCATCTATACTTCATAACGCGTCCCTTCGGGATTTTTTACAGGCATGAGAAAGAAAGGCTGCTCCTTTATTGATAAATAGTGGAAGTATTAGCCTCAAACACGTATGGTTGATATTGTATAGTTAAGGACAATTTTAAAATAGTGTGCTCATGAAATGGCTGCGCTGAATTGTACTCTGAATCCGTCGTAGAGGAAGCTGCAACTTTTGATAAAAATATATTCACTGCTGAGCCATAGATTCTGTCTGCCCTTCCTTCCATCACTTCTCTACAGCTAATAACTTAACATGCTCTTAGATTTGGAAAATGGGCATACTTTACACCTGGTTATAAGACAACAAGCAGAATCACAGCCCTCATCTGGTGCATCTTCAGAAGGAGCAACCGGAAATGATGGTAATTAGGTTATTCAGATCCTCTTTTTCTGTCTGAGTTTTGAAGGAGCTTTTAACACAACCAGTATCTGGTGTCTAGAAGATTAATTTCTTCTTAATTCAACAGGAAATGGTACAAATGGGGGGCCATCTCGAAATCGAGGACACATCTCCCACAGCCACAACCTAGTTCTTGGGACTTTGAATGTTGCAGATCAGACTGAAGGCATTGTTCCAGATATGAGCCAGGTAATCCTAGGATTTGTGATATTAGGTTTTGTTTGAGGAGTATATGTTTGCCCTTTGGGATTGTTTGTTTGGGCTTTGGAGCAATGTGACATATAATTTATTTTAAAAATACGTGGCTGACCTGGTTTTACTGCTGTGTCGCTTAGGTCATTGGAGCAGTCCTAAACTCTTTTGGACTTGGCGGGCAGCAGCGTACAAATAACAGTACTAGTGGCCCCCAGAACTCTATGCATGTGAGTTGCTTTCTCTTCACTCTCTACTTCAGATTTAGTTTTTATAGTGCATAGTCTGCAATACTGCTTTATTTCTTGAATTTTTTAATCGTTCTTGTACCGTTGTGGTTATTGAGAAGCAGGTGTTGTCACCTTTTGATATGCTATGCTTCATTAGATGTAGTTTATATTGTTATCCACTGTTACGTGTTATTAAACTCAATGCTGATGCAACTCTCTTTCCCTAGCCGAATTTGTCTGGCCATTCTCCTCCGGGAAATACATCTGATGGAGTGCCTGGCATTGGTGGTCAAAGCCAAGCGGCGGGATATTCACAATCTCGGCAAGTATTTCCCGGTGCAACAATCCAAGCATCGATGCCTCATGTAGTTCAAATTCCGATTTCAGCAGCTACGACGATTCCTATTCCTTCCTTCCAAACGGTTGTTCTTAGTCACGTAGTGTTTGATCTTGAGTCTAGCGCTTTAATCTTGATATTTTACAATCTATCTTTCTAATTTTGCAGCCTATCTCAGATTCTCTAGATACTATTATGGAGTTCATTAATCGGATGGAGCAGGCATTATCTCAAAATGGTATTGATCTAATTTTTATTTTTATATTGGCTAGAAAACACATAATCAAGGTAATTGGATGTTCCTCCAGGCTATCAGCAAAATACACATATTGCTACACCAGGAGGGCGGCCAAGGGAGGAGTTGCCTAGAAATAGACGAGGCCCATCAACCCCTGAAGCACTCTCTATTGTCCTGAGGAATGCACAACATTTACTGAGTGGTCTAGCTGTCTCTTCTATATCGGTAACTACCTCCTCCAGACTGCTTGTTATTTGATTCCGAACTATCTCGGTAAATTAACTGCTAGTTGTTCCGCCTAATGGGAAAGAGCGAAGTACATCATAGCATACCTTGTCATCTAATTATGTGCCGTTTGTAATTTGCAACAACATTGTTGTAGCATATTGCAGGACGTCTGGAGCAAGATGGATCCTCTTCAGATCCTGCTCTCAGGGCACAAATCCAGACAGAGGCAGTGCAAGTAGGTCTTGCCATGCAACATTTGGGGGCCCTCCTACTGGAGCTTGGGCGGACGATCCTGACATTGAGAATGGCACAGTCTCCGGTGTGTTTTGTTCATTTCCTTTCGTGAATGTTCCTCTTTTTATTGACATGCCGCTTACAAACAGTGTTGCCTACAGGAATTATCATATGTAAATGCTGGGCCTGCTGTTTATATATCTCCATCAGGACCGAATCCTATTATGGTTCAGGTAAACTTTTTGTGTCATCTATTTTTCTAAACAAATTTCTGTATTATGTACTTTTCTTCTGTTTGTTACAGCCTTTTCCTCATCAAACTAGCTCTCTCTTTTCTGGTTCGGCTGTCGCATCAAATCCAGTGACGGGACCAGTCGGTTTAGGAACTGCCCCAAGGCACATTAACATCCACATACATGCTGGTAGGTGAAGTTCACTTTTTTTCCTATTGGACTTAGCTGCATAATTCTTCTCCATCAATTTTCATTCTGAATTACCAGGCACATCAGCTTCACCTATGATGTCATCAGTTGGAAACCAGCGAAGCAGTGGAGAAGGAGGGCAAGTAGACCGTGATAACAATACACGTACAGTTCGAGTACTTCCAGTGAGAAACATCATTGCTGCTGCGGGGCCTTCTCGCTCTACGGGCGAGAATGTTTCTCATGGGGTTCGACCTGGTTTGGATGGTTCTGTTTCAGAAGCTCCGGCTTTTCTGGTTTCTCAGTTAAACGCTATGATTGGCGGATTGACAAACAATATGCAAGGAAGAAACCGGACTCCATCAGGTAAGTTTTCTGCACAACAAAATTTTACACTGCTAATTTTTTCAAGCCTTCTTCACGTGTCAATTTGGAACAGAATCTCTTGAGCGGGTTGCATCTACGGTCTCCGGTGTTGCTAACGCTACGCTTGGGCAGCCTACCGACATTGCAGCTACTTGCACACCTGAGTCGTCAAATGGCTCACTACATGACTTACCATCTGAGAAGAGTAACTCAACGGTATGCCTTCTCTTCAATCTGAGGATTCTTTGTTTCTTGTTCACTAGGTCTCTGCCTATCAGTAATCTATCTGATTTTCCAACCAGTGTCCTGGAGAAGATTCAAGCCACCCAGTCTGCGCCAAAGATATCCTGTGTACTAAAGGACAATCTTCAGCTCCGTTTGGAGAATCCACAAGCAACGGAGAAGATGCTGCTGGTGATGCCAAATCAACCAAGGAGGCCACTCCAGAGGAAGCCACAGCTACACCACTTGGATTGGGGCTTGGGGGTTTGGACCGTAAGGTAATAACTGAGTTGAAAATAAGTGGCAAGTTTACAGCGAATGTTTTTGTTGTTGCATAGTATATACATAGAAAAGTAGGTGGCCTGTGGTTCCAAATGCTTATAGTTTCGAATTTTTTTTTTGGTTAAAGAAACGAAGCAAGCAGCCCAAGGCATTAGGTAAGAATGATGATAGTGGGACTTCTGCTTCAGTTGAAGGTGTACAACAGAGCAGTGGGACCAGTGGCCAGCAGCTTTTGCAATCTCTCTTTTCAGGTGGTTCTCACTCTGACGAAACTGGTCAGAGACGTGGGCAAGGTTCAGATAATCGGGTAGATGTCACAAGTGCAGTGTCTCAGGTCTTGGGGAGCCCTGTATTGGACGGATTACTAGCAGGGGTATCTCGACAAGCTGGTGTTGATTCACCAAATATGCTGAGAAATATGCTGCAGCAGTTTACACAGAACCCACAGATCATGAACACAGTCCAACAAATTGCTCAACAGGTAGATGGGCAAAAGATTGAGAATATGATTTCAGGGGGAGCTCAGGGCGAGGGCGGTGGCTTTGATTTATCTCGAATGGTTCAGCAAATGATGCCTCTAGTCTCTCGTGCTTTTAGCCAAGGAGGACCCTCACTTGAACCCGCCACACAACAGCCTAATAATGATCATCAACCTCTTCAGGTACATCTAAGGATTTGGGATAGGTAACAGAAACCAGAGAAACAGCATTTGTCTCGGTGATTCTATCTCGTGTAATGAATAATGTGTTTTTATTGTCGACATAGGTAAACGTTCAATCTATGGCTCAAATGATTGAGCAGTCTGATCCACCAGCGAATATCTTCCGTGCAATGGTGGAAAATGCAGCGATGAGCCAAGAAGACCTTGTGAATGAGCTTTGTAGTGACGAAATTCTTTCTCAGGTACGTAACTAGAATTACTAGTTTGCTTATTACAGAACCTTAAATAAAGCTTAAGTTTCACCTTATCATGACTTAATATATGTGTGTGGGGTTGCAGGAATATGCAGAGATGCTAAGGCGCGATATTGAAGGTCGGCTAAAAGATAATCAAAGTCCTTGAAGCTTTACTTTGCAGAATTGGTTCAATAAGTATCTGTTTACTTCTTGTTGTTGAGATCTCTCACTTTGTATCAAGAATTAAGGATTGGGATAGGCTACTCAAGTGAACATAACAAACTGTACATTTATATGAGTCTCGTAAGGGCAGTTCAGTTTGATATTTCCATCTTTAACCAGTTCCATTACTCAAATGTCTCTAAGCAATTTTTTTTTTATACAACCCTTCTTCTAACTGGTTTGCTCATAGAGATANTTTATATGAGTCTCGTAAGGGCAGTTCAGTTTGATATTTCCAACAGCAATTTTTTTTTGATACAACCCTTCTTCTAACTGGTTTGGTCATAGAGATATTCATTTCTTCAGTGACACTCTCTTAGATGTGTTGCAAAACGTTTTGACTGCAGAGTCTGAGAGGCCTATGATCTGATTCAGAATAACTTCTACATTGAAAATCCTGCCAATTTGCAAAGGCTAGATCTCTATCAATCCTTGGTTTTGAGGATAAAGCCCAACAACTACAGAAGTGAGCCTCTATTGGATTCAAGCCCAACAACTACAGAAGTGAGCCTCTATTGGATCCAAGCCCAACAACTATAAAAGCTGCCCAAATATTTTGTAAATTTTTGTTTCTTACTTCTCCGACTCTTGAGTATCTNGATAAAGCCCAACAACTACAGAAGTGAGCCTCTATTGGATTCTCAAGCCCAACAACTATAAAAGCTGCCCAAATATTTTGTAAATTTACTTCTCCGACTCTGATGAGTATCCCAACGACTGGATGTGAGATAACACACGTAGACGAACCTTAAGCAATCACTTGAAAGGTTATGGCTTCCGTTTAAATCCTTCTTCAATTTCCCAAAGATCTTTACTTTCGATTTCCCCCACTTCATTCTTCATTAGTTTCCAAATCGAATTTTGTTTCTTCGAAATCGAGAAGGAGCGCTTCAATGGCGGCCACATCTTCCAATTTGGTATTACTTTCTTCGAATTTCCTCAATTCCAAGATTATGATTTCAGCTCCTACTCCTAAAACCACGAAAAGGCATTCGATTACTCTCTCCCACCGAAAAATCCAAACTTCTTCTAATCGAAATGTTATGAAATCGTCGTTGCCATCGCAAGCTGCTTTAGCGACTCTGTTGTTATCTTCAGTTTCTTCTCCGCAGGCGTTAGCGATTAATGAGCCGCCTGCACCGGCAACGACTGTTGAAACTCAGGTTCTAAGTCCGTCTCCGTCGGCGACGGCGTTTGGACAGAGTTTACTCAAGACAGCACCGAATCCACAGGCTCAATCATCGGATCTTCCAGATGGAACACAGTGGCGTTACAGTGAGTTTCTAAACGCAGTGAAGAAAGGTAAAGTGGAGAGAGTGAAATTTAGCAAAGACGGTTCTGTTCTTCAGCTAACCGCCATCGACGGCCGACGCGCCTCCGTTATTGTCCCTAACGATCCGGACTTAATCGACATCTTGGCGATGAACGGAGTTGATATTTCGGTTTCAGAAGGTGAATCAGGAAACGGGTTGTTTGATTTCATCGGGAATCTGCTTTTTCCATTGCTTGCCTTTGGAGGATTGTTTTATCTCTTCCGTGGAGGTCAAGGTGGTCCTGGCGGTCCCGGAGGTCTCGGTGGTCCGATGGATTTTGGACGTTCTAAATCAAAGTTTCAGGAAGTACCGGAGACTGGAGTATCATTCGGAGACGTTGCAGGGGCTGATCAAGCTAAGCTTGAGTTACAAGAAGTGGTTGATTTCTTGAAGAATCCAGACAAGTATACAGCTTTGGGAGCTAAGATACCGAAAGGGTGTTTGCTGGTTGGTCCTCCGGGAACAGGGAAGACTCTTTTGGCTAGAGCTGTGGCCGGAGAAGCAGGAGTGCCGTTTTTCTCGTGTGCTGCGTCGGAGTTTGTGGAGCTTTTTGTTGGTGTCGGTGCGTCTAGAGTTAGGGATTTGTTTGAGAAGGCGAAAGCCAAAGCACCTTGTATTGTGTTTATAGATGAGATAGATGCTGTTGGTAGACAAAGAGGAGCTGGAATGGGAGGTGGAAATGATGAGAGAGAGCAGACGATTAATCAGCTTTTGACTGAGATGGATGGATTTTCTGGTAATTCTGGTGTGATTGTATTGGCTGCGACTAATAGACCGGACGTTCTCGACTCAGCGCTTCTTCGACCTGGACGATTTGACCGGCAAGTCACTGTGGATAGGCCTGATGTAGCTGGCAGAGTCAAAATCCTTCAGGTTTCGTGTTGTTTATTAGTTATTCGGTTGAGTGAGAAACAATGGAGAAACGTGAGAATAATGTTGATTGTTTTGTTTGCTTCAGGTACATTCTAGAGGGAAGGCGATTGGTAAGGATGTTGATTTTGACAAGGTTGCGAGGAGAACTCCTGGTTTCACGGGTGCTGATCTGCAGAACTTGATGAATGAGGCTGCGATTCTTGCGGCTAGACGTGAACTTAAGGAGATAAGCAAGGACGAAATATCAGATGCTCTTGAGAGGATCATTGCGGGGCCTGAGAAGAAGAATGCTGTTGTCTCTGAGGAGAAGAAAAGACTCGTTGCTTATCACGGTTCAGTATCATACTACTCTACTGATCCATGCTTTTTCTTTTTTAGTGTTGACCACTCACTCTTCTATATGATTCGAATTTGCAGAGGCCGGGCATGCTTTAGTTGGTGCTCTTATGCCGGAGTATGATCCAGTGGCCAAGATATCAATTATTCCCCGTGGCCAAGCTGGTGGACTCACATTTTTCGCACCTAGCGAAGAGAGACTTGAGTCAGGATTGTATAGCAGAAGCTACCTCGAGAATCAAATGGCTGTTGCACTTGGTGGAAGGTTGGTTTACTAACCCAAATGCGCTGTTTACAAGAACAGAGTCCAAGTGTTAAACTATGTTGATAATGTTTCTGCTATGATCATAGGGTTGCAGAGGAAGTGATATTTGGGGACGAGAACGTGACGACCGGAGCATCAAATGATTTCATGCAGGTGTCACGAGTGGCTCGCCAAATGGTTGAGAGATTCGGATTCAGCAAGAAGATTGGGCAAGTTGCAGTTGGTGGAGCAGGAGGAAACCCTTTCTTGGGTCAACAAGTAAATATACACACACAAACTCGACAAAGACACTGTTTCATCATTTAGTATTTTGATGTTTTGTATGTGTGTTTTGTTTGCAGATGTCATCACAGAAAGATTACTCGATGGCAACTGCGGATATTGTGGATGCAGAGGTGAGAGAGCTAGTGGAGAAGGCTTACGCGAGGGCGAAGCAGATCATAACAAGTCAAATTGATATCCTTCACAAGCTTGCACAGCTTCTGATAGAGAAAGAGACAGTCGATGGAGAAGAGTTCATGAGTCTTTTCATTGATGGACAAGCTGAGTTGTATATTTCTTGAGTCAACAAAAATTGGGCTTGTAAAGACCATTTAAGCTTCATTGTATACTATTAAGTATTAAGTGATTATTCATCATGGTTNTTCTGATAGAGAAAGAGACAGTCGATGGAGAAGAGTTCATGAGTCTTTTCATTGATGGACAAGCTGAGTTGTATATTTCTTGAGTCAACAAAATTGGGCTTGTAAAGACCATTTAAGCTTCATTGTATACATCCTGAATACTAATTATTTTCCAGTAAAATTCCGNGTTGTAAGTGTCATCATCATGACACTAATCTCTTCTTGTGTTTGACACCTAACTTATGAAGTGTCATTTCCTCTTTGTTTTTGTTGTACTATAAATAGAAGACAACATTTGTAATCAAATCATATCATCAATCACAAAGT
>OVAU01004255.1:0-10270 GCA_900406315.1 Biscutella laevigata subsp. laevigata | reverse complement strand
CAAATTAAATTCATTGATATGTGGTTAATAGATTGCGTTCAGTTAATACGNATTCATTGATATGTGGTTAATAGATTGCGTTCAGTTAATACGAGTCTAAACCAATCTACTACGGAAATATGTTGAGATTTTGTGTCGTAATTCCTTGTAATCGAAATTAATTACGACTTGAATTAAATTCATTGATATGTGGGTACTAAATTCGATTGGTGTTCAATGTCTAATTGATTTATATGTGGTGAGTTCTCTTTTTTCAGTGATACATGGTCACAATTACAATTCACTGATTAAGAATTACAATTTATGGTTAACAAATTGTGTTCGATTTAGTAAGTTCATACACGCATTTATTGCGCTTTTAGTGGTTAATAGATTATTTTAGGTTAATAGATATATTATGTTTCGTGGTTATAGATATGTTTTTAGCAGTCTTCCAAATCGTTTTATGTGTTTGACATTTCAGTGTTATGTGGTCGCAGTTTCGTGGTTATAGATATATGTTCTCTTAAAACAACTCTTTCGTGGTTATAGATGTGTTCCACATGACCATTTTCGACTGATAACACAACATACTTTCTGAATCCCACACCTGAACAAAACACATCCACAACTACTCAACCACAAATCGCATAAAACAAATTCGTAATCCGCCATTCGTCAATCACATATCAACACATACAAACCATCAACAAAATTGCAGGTTCTTTTCACCTAAATACTTCGACAGAAATTGCAGATTCTTTTCACATGACAACAACGATTTCTAGGTTTTAAATCCTTTACAACAAAATCAGAAAAAAACAAAAAAAGTTTTTTTCCTAAAGCCAAGACAAACATCACCTTTATAACAAAAAACTCGCCGGTGATGTATGTGTGGTTACCGGAATGACATGCACCGCCGAAAGAGGCTTCGAAAGAGATTTGTCGCGCTCTTTCTTCTCCAATTTGAGCTTCTCCGACACCCTCTCTCTCTTTCCCCCGAAAAATTGAGATTTGGTTCTGAGAATCTCGATAACCTAGACTCTTTCATGACAACGTTTTCAATAAAAGCACACTGGACAATCGTTTTCAATGTGAACTCTTTTCTAACTATAACAAAACCCCTAATTTTCAGCCCTCAGATCAAAATAATAAAGAACTCATCTAACGGCTAGGGAAATACATAGCATTATAATGCTGAGTTAGTTTCAGGGCAAGATGAACTTTTCGCAGCACCCATATTTTTTGTTTCTTCACAAAAACAGTAAAAAGTGCTATGTTCCAAAAACTTGCTAAAACAGACAATTACTTTGTAAAAAGTGTCATCCTGCGCAAATCTCTCTTTTAATAAATATCTCAATTTTTATGGAGTATTATCCACCAAATGATCAGCATAATTCCTCATAATGTAAAATTCTAGCGTTTAAAAAAAAAACAATTTTTGTTGACTATTATCTACAAAATAATTTTCCATTTAGAAATTCTCTTCGTTTTTTGGACTAATATACACAAAATTAGCATAATTTCTCAAAATATGAAATTCTAGCATTTTACGAAATCTCTGTATTTTGTGAGACTAAATCTACTAAATCAACATAATTTTCAAAACTACCAAATTCTAAGTTTAACAAAAAGTGTAAGTTTTTTGTGGATTATTATCCACTAGATTAGCATAAAGTATTAAAAATAAACCATTCTAGCTTTTTACAAATTCTCGATTTTGGTGGACTATTATCCACAATATCAACATAATTTCCCAAAGTACAAAATTCTATCAATTTAAAACATCTCCCAATTGACTCTTATCGACCAAATAATTCCCAAAAAACAAAATTCAATAACTTTACAAAATCTCTCACTCTTTGTAGATTATAATCAACCAAATAAACATACTTTCCCAAAATACAAAATCTCATTTTTGTGAATTATTATTCAGAGAGTCAACCTAGTTTTGAAAATACAAAATTCTAGCTATTATAAAATCTCTCAATTTAAGTAGACTATAATCCCCCAAATAAAAAAAAAACCAGAGAGAAAAAAAATTCTAGGTTCTTGTAATATCTCTCCATATTTATTGACTATAAAAATGAGCATAATTTCTCAAAATACAAAGTTCTGGTACAAAAACTATGGATTTTTGTGAACTATTATCCACCATATCAATATAATTTTATAAAATAATTCTTATGGGCTATTATCCATTAAATAATTATTATAGACTAGTATACATCAAATCAGCATAATTCCCAAATACAAAATTAGTATGTTTTACAAATGTCTCAGTTTTTTTAGATTATCATCCGTTCAAGTAGCATAATTTCCAAAATTGTTACATTTTTAAAAATGTTTTAGTTTTTATGGAATATTATCCACCAAATTAACATGATTTCTCAAAATACAAATTCTATTGTTATACAAATTTTCTATGTGTTATGGACTATTATTCACTAAATGCATAATTTTCCAAAATATAAAATTCTAACGTTTTATAAAATCTCTCATTTTTATTGATCATTATCCAAAAAATATGAATAGTTTCTAAAAATACAAAATATGAATATTCTCTCAGGTTTTGTAGACTATTCTTAACAAAATTAGCTAAATTTTTGTAATAAAAAATTCTAGTTATTTGCAAAATCTTTCAGCTTTTGTGGCCCCTCATTTAGAAATTCTAGCTTTTTTTTTTTACAAAATTCTAGATTTTGTTTTACAAAAATACAAAGTTGTTCGATCACATATGTTGATTAGTAATACAAAATTATATTTTAATGTCTTACAAGTTCTCTAAGTTTGTATGGACTACTATCCAACAAATAAACATAATTTTTCAAAATATAAAATTATAGTCTTTTACAAAATATAGTAAATAAGCATAATTTCAAAAAATACAAAATTCTAGCATTTTACACAATCCTTTACTTTTTAAGACTATTAGCCACCAAATCTACCTAATTTATTTTAAAAGAAAATTCTAAGTTTTTATAAATCTCTTAACTTTTATGGACTACAATCCACCAAATAAACATAATTTCAACCCAAAAAAAAAATTTCTAGCATTCTACAAAATATCTTGGTTTTTGTGAATTATTATCTATCAAATCAACATAAGTTACACAACTTAAATTTTCTTATTTTTTTAAAAATGTGTGAGTTTCATGGATTATTATCCACCAAATCAACATAACAAATTACAAAATTCTAGTATTATATGAAATCTCTCGGTTTTGTAAATTATTATCCACCAATTTAACGTAATTTTTCAAAACACACAATTTGTTCGTTTGAAATATCTCTTTGCCTTTGATGAATATTATCCACCAATGATTATCCAAACTTAAAAAAATCAATAGTTATACAAAATCTCACACTTTTTATAGATTATTAATTTTATAGATTATTACCCACCAAATTAACATAAATTCGATACAAAATTCTAATATTTTACAAACCTATAAGTTTTATTGACTTTTATCAATCAAATGAGTATAATATCTCAAAATATAAATTTATAATGTACAAATCTGGACTATTATACACCAAATAAGCATAATTTCACAGAATTCAAAATTCTAGCATTTAAAAAATGTCTCATCTTTTGTAAACTATAATTGATCAAATGAACATAATTTTCTAAAAAATAAATTATAACATTTTATATAACCTCCCAATTTTTTTTATGGTGAAAAATCTGATATAAAAATTGAAAATCCGATATAAAATTGAAAATCCTATAATTCCACACTGTTTTTTTTGTATGGTTAAACTTCCGATAAAAAAAATTGAAAATCCTATAAACTTTTTAAACATAGAAAATTTGACATTTGAGTCAAGGTTTTATTTTGACGAGTCTATATATATTTAATAAAAATGATTTAAACAAATAATCTGTATAGTTTTTTTGTTTCTTTAAATTAAATTCTATTTTTGTAGACTATTATCCACCAAACAAAGATAATTAAAAAAAATAAAAACTTCTTATATTTTATAAAATCATTCACCTTTTTGTAGAATAACATTTGACTAAATCTATCATTTTTGTATTAACTATCATCCACCAAATAATCATAATTTCATAAAATAAGAATACTAATGTTTAAGAACAGTTCAAAGTTTTAGTGGATTATTATCCACTGAATTAGCATAATTTCCTAAAAATGAAAATTCTAGCATTTTCAAAAATATCTCACATTTTGTAAACTATTATCTACCAAATCAAAATAATTTATAAAAATATAAAATTCTAGTATCTTGTAAAATCTCTTAATTTTGTAGACTATCATCCACCAAATCAACAAAATTTATAAAACACAAATTCCAAAATTTACAAAATCTCTATATTTTTTGGATTATTATAAACCAAATCATTTATCAAAATACAAAATATTTTTTTAGATTACTATCCACTAAATCAATGAAATTCCGTGGACTATTATTATACACCAAATGAGTGTGAGTTTGTAAAATAAAAAATTCTATCATTTTAAAAAATCTCTAAGTTCTATGAACTACCTAAAAAAATATTAATTTTAAAAATTCTTGTGTTTTACAAAATATTTTAGTTTTTATAAATTATTATCAACTAAATAATTTCGCAAAAGACAACATTCTAGCGTTTTAGGATTTCTCTGGGTTTTCGTGGACTATTATACATCAAATTAGCATAAATTCCAAAACTAAAATATTTAGTGTTCTCCAATATCTCTATATAATTATGAACTAGTGTCCAATAAATCATCATTATTTCCAAAAATACATAATTCTATTAGTTTACAAAAGTTCTCACTTTTAGTAGTTATCATCCACCAAACTCACATAATTTCATAAAATACAATTTCTTACTCTTTACAAAATATTTAGGATTTCACGACTATAATCTGTCAAATCAACAAATTATAGATTGTACAACAACTCTCATTTTTAAAGACTATTATACACAAATCAACATAACTTCTCAAAATAATACATTATAGCGTCTTACAAAATCTTTCCATTTTTGTAAATTATTATCCATCAAACAAAGATAATTTCAAAAAATTAAAACTTCTAACATTTGATAAAAAAATCACCATTGGTAGAATATCATTCTATTAAATCTCTCATTTTTGTATTAAATAGTATCCACCAAATAAGCATAATTTCATAAAATAAGAATATCAACTCTTAAGGAAAGTTCAAAGTTTTTACGGATTATTATCCAATAAATTAACATAATTTCTTAAAAATACAAATTCTAGCATTTTGAAAACAACTCATATTTTTAGACTATTATCAACGAAATCAAAACAATTTATAAAAATAAACAATTCTAGTATCTTATAAAACATCTGAAAATTTTCAGACTATCATCCACTAAATCAACAAAATTCATAAAACACACCAAATTCTAGCGTCTTAAAAAATCTCTATATTTTATGGACTATTATCCACCAAACCGTTTCTCAAAATACAAAATATGTTTTTTAGATTACTATCCACTAAATCAATGTAATTTTGTGGACTATTTATTATACACCAAATGAGTGTAATTTTGCAAAATAGAAATTTTTTATCATTTTACAAAATTTTTAAGTTTAATGAACTACATCAAATAAGATTCATTTTAATAAATAAAAAAATTCTTTTGTTTTACAAAATATTTTAGATTTTCATGAACTATTATCCACTAAATAATTTCACAAAATACAACATTCTAGTGTTCTATGATTTCTCTTGGTTTTCGTGGCCTATTTATTATACATCAAATTAGCATAATTTCCAAAAATATTTTTTTTAGTGTTCTACAAAATCTTTTTGTTATTATGGACTAGTATCCACTAAATCAACATTATTTCCAAAAATACATAATTCTGTTCTTTTACAAAAATTCTCACTTTTGGTAGCTATCATCCACCAAATTAACACAATTTCCTAAAATACAAAATTTTTACCCTTTACAAAATATTTAAGATTTTATGAACTATAATCAACAAAATCAACAAATTATAGTGTTGTACAACAACTCTCTAATTTAAGGAATATTATACAAAATTAACATAATATCCAAAAATAATACATTCTAGCATTTTACAAAATCTCTTCATTTTTGTAGACTACTATCTACCAAACAAAGATAATTTCAAAAAAAAAAAACTTCTAACATTCTGTTAAATCATTCACCTTTTGTAAAATAACATTTTACTAAATCTCTCATTTTTTATTAACTATTATCCCTCAAATAAGCATAATTTCATAAAATAAGAATAACAACGTTTAAGAAAAGTTCAAAGTTTTTTGTTGATTATTATCCACTGAATAAGCATGATTTCCTAAAAAAAAAAATGAAAGTTCAAGTATTTTAAAATTTATCTCATATTTTGTAGACTATTATCCACCAAATCAAAATACTTATAAAAATAAAAAAGTTATAGTATCTTATAAAATCTCTTAATTTTTGTAGACTATCATCCACATAATCAACAAAATCCATAAATACAGAAAATTCTAGCGTTTTACAAAATCCCTATATTTTATATACTATTATCCACCAAATCATTTCTCAAAATACAAATTCTTTTTTTTTAGATTAATATCCACTAAATCAATGTCATTTCGTGCACTATTTTACACCAAATGAGTATGATTTTGCAAAATAAAAATTTCTATCATTTTACAAAATCTCTAAGTTCTATGAACAACCTCAAAAAGATTAATTTAAAACAAATAAAAATATTCTTGTGTTTTACAAAATATTTTATATTTTCATGAACTATTATCCACTAAGTAATTTCACAAAATACAACAATCTAGCTTTTTATGATTTCTCTTGATTTTCGTAGACAATAATTTCCAAAAATAAAATATTTAGTGTTCTACAAAATCTCTATGTTGTTATGAACTAGTATCCACTAAATCAACATTATTTCCAAAAATAAATAATACTAGTATTTTATAAAGTTCTCACTTTTAGTAGTTATCATCTACCAAATTAACATCATTTCCTAAAATACAAATTTCTTACCCTTTACAAAATATTTAAGATTTTATGACTATAATCTACCAAATCAAGAAATTCTACAGTTCTACAACAACTCTTGTTTTTAAGGACTATTATATACAAATCAACATTATTTCTCAAAATAATACATTATAGCGTTTTACGAAATCTCTCCATTTTTGCAAAACTATTATCCACTAAAAAAATATAATTTCAAAAATAAAAGCTTCTAACATTTTATAAAATATAATAACATTTTACTAAGTCTCACATTTTTGTATTAATTATTATCCACCGCATAATTTCATAAAATAAGAATTTCAACATTTAATGAAAGTTCAAAGTTTGTGTGGATTACTATCCAATAAATTGGCATAATTTCTTAAAAATACAATTTTTAGCATTTTAAAAATATCTCACATTTTGTAGACTAAGATCCACCAAAATTAAAATAATTTATAAAAATAAAAAGTTCTAGTATCTTATAAAATGTCTCAATTTTTGTAGACTATCATCAACCAAATCAGCCAAATTCATAAAATACAAATTCTAGCATTTTACGAAATCTCTATATTTTATAGACTATTATCTACCAAATCATTTCTCAAAATACAAAATATTTTTGTAGATTACTATCCACTAAATCAATGTAATTTCGTGCAATATCTTACACCAAATGAGAATGATTTTGCAAAATAAAAGTTCTATCATTTTACAAAATTTCTAAGTTCTATGAACTACATCAAATAAGATTAATTTTAAAAAATAAATACAAAACTTGTGTTTTACAAAATATTTTATATTTTTATGAACTCTTATCCACCAAATAATTTCACAAAATACAACATTATAGCGTTTTATGATTTCTCTTGATTTTCGTGGACTATTATACATCAAATTAGCATAATTTCCAAAAACAAAAAAAAAAATTAGTGTTCTACAAAATCTCTTTGTTATTATGAACTAGTATCCACTAAATCAATTTTATTTCCAAAAATATGTAATTCTATTATTTTACAAAAATTCTCACTTTACTAAATCTATTAGTTTGAATGAACTACTATCCACCAAATAAGTATAATTTTCTAAAATAAAAAAATACAACGTATAAAAATTTCAAAGTATTTGTGGATTATTTTCCGCTAAATCAGTAATTTTCCGAAATAATTTTTTTTTTACAAAATCTCTCTGTTTTTATGGATTGTTTACCCACAACATAATTTCCGAAAATAAAAAATTCTAAATTTAAACAAAATCTCTCAATTTTTAGATTATTATTCACCGAATAAGTATAATTTCTTGGAATACAAAAATCTAACATTTTACAAAATCTCTAATTTTGGAGAACTATTATCTACCAATTTAATAAAATACAAAATCGTAACGTTAAAAAAATGTGTGAGTTTTTGTGGATAATTATCCATCAATTAAGCATAATTTCCAAAAATACTTAATTCTACCATTTTATAAAATCTCTCGTTTTTGTAGACTATTATCCTCCAAATCAACATAATTTTATAAAAATCAAAATTCTAGGTTCTTATAAAATCTCTCAATTTTTATGGACGTTTTACAAAATCTGTGATTTTTTTTGTGAACTATTGTCCACCCAATCAACATAATTTTCTAGAATAGAAAACTTTTATGTTTTGAAAATCTCATAGTTCTTATGTTTCCCAAAATACAATATTCAAGCGCTTGATAATATCCCTATATGATTGAGGTCTATTATAAAACAAATAAAAATGTTTTCCAAAATTATTAAATCCTAGCATTTACAAATGTTTCTATTTTATGGATTATTATTCATCAAATCAGCATAATTCCTAAAAATACAAAAATTCTAACGTTTTACAAAATCTCTCGATTTTTTGTAGAGTATGATCCACCAAATTAGCATAATTTCTCAAAAAAATCAATTATTTCGATTAAAAATTCTCTCTTTTATGACTCTTATCCACCAAATAATTTTGTAAAATATAAAATTCTAATATTTTACAAAGTATCTCACTTTTGCATATTATTATCCACCTAATAAATATAATTTATGAAATGTAAAGTTCTTTCGTTTTACAAAATCTCTAAATTTTTTTTTGTTATAATGCAAAACTTTATTAGCAAAAAACCCTTTTACATCGGTTGCTAAGCAACTTATGCGAATAGAAGAATTGAGAAGAAGTTTGAAAAAATCACATAGTGAAAAAATGGGAACGGACTAATTAACTCACAAAAAACAAGTGGTGGTCTTCATCGAGATGCTAGAGCCACAGGTGAAACAGCTCCCCATTGTTATGACTCTTAAGAGAATCTGAAGCCAAAATTTTGTTTCTGGTTGAGAGTTGAATTGTTTTGGCAATCACCAGTTGGGGCATGATATGTTGTGTTTTTGACCGTTTTTAGGATTGGTTTTCACTTGTTTTCATTCGGTTTTGACTTGCATTTAGAGTCTTTTGAGGTTATTTTGCATTGCATTTGCATATATCAGGTGTGAAGCAACCAAGGATGGAATCCGTGTCAAAAGGAGGATTGCTTGAAGAATCAACCTTACCTAAGCCTTGTCAAGCAAAGCGTCCCGGATAGAGCATCAAAGAGTCCCGACCACACCCGAACCGGACACTACCTCTACACAGACGAGCAAGGAATCCCGGCCAAGGTCCCGGCTTGTCCAGCCCGGGACAATTCTTACGGCTCAAATTTCAGCAACCATCCCGGAGTAGCCGTCCCGGTAAAACCCCGACCGGGATGGTCCTTAAAATCCAAACGTGCAAGGCGTCCCAGAATATGTCCCGACCTGCACAACCCGGGACATTTCGTCCGCAAAGAATTTCTCTATTTGTCCTGGGGTGCCCCATCCCGGCCTGCGAGGCCGGGATCATCACTCCCGAAGCACATAATCCAAAGAGTCCCGGATTGGACAACCAAAGTGTCTCGGTTGTCGAGCCCGGGACGACCTGTCGCGAAGTACTTGCTATAAATAGCAAGAACCCTATTTCTTTAGAACCAACTTTCTAATTTTAGGTTTTATCTTTGTAATTGCAATTTCTTAAGTTTTCTTGTAAGAATCTTGCTTGTTTACTCTCTTAATCTATCTTGGTACTCTTAAATCTTAATCATGTCATTATCATCTTTGAATTGTGTTAATTCCATGGTTAGTGAGTAGTTAATACCTAAGTGGGTGGATTAGGTAGATTATGGTGGTTTAAGACTTGGGTTTGCTACTTAGGGCTTAGATTGAGTAGTATCTTCACTAGTTTGATGAGTTTAATGCTAGAATGTGAGTAGCTAATCAATTCTAGAACTTAGGCATTTCACGCCCGT
>OVAU01004253.1:0-10272 GCA_900406315.1 Biscutella laevigata subsp. laevigata | reverse complement strand
ATCCGCACTTGGTGCGGGCTCAATTCTAGTTAATAATTAAAGTTAAAAGACACATTAAAGAATATATACTTATTATTCAGACAGTTTCATATTTGTTTTGTTTTGCTTTCCACGTCTCCACTCAAAAACTTAAATTTACATCTTTAACCCAAAAAAACGGAATTTAATATCTAAATATTTCCAAAATATATGGAATCGTCATGTCATTTTCTAATCAAAATCACTTTTTTTTTTCTCGAGGACCCTACGTGGTAGCAATTATTTCATATAGTACAAAACATCAAATACAATAATAGGATAAATAAACTTATGTGCCATATATTTTTAAGAAAATTATGCTAATTTTTTTTCACTAATATATTGAGAAGCAAATAAATACTGAAGAAATTAAAACTTTTCTCACTCTTAATTTTGTATTGCAAACCGAGCTGGCATAATTTAATTTATATTATACTATAAGTTACATATTTAATGCTACAATTACAGCTGGACATAAGATATAACTGTGAGTTGGATGTAAGTAGTATTAGTTTATTATTAAATCATTAATTATTTAACCGTATAGTAGGGCACTTAATAATTCAAGTTGTGAAAGTCTATTATTACGACGACTATTTGTGCCCATAGTCCCGACGACTTTTTGTGTTGGTCTTTTTTAATCATATTTTCCTAAGATATTGAATATATTTATGTAATTATATCATCAATCCCACTTGTTTCGTAGTCTATATTTTTTATAGGGACAAGGGTTCGAATATCCATTCGTAACTATTCGGTTATCTAAAAAAAAGATTAGGGTTGCAGACTCTATTGGTTAATTTTTTTCGGTTCGGTTTTGGTTTGAAAGTATATAAGTTCAGTTCGGTTTCATGTATCCAAAAAATGTATTAAATATATAAAAAATACTATTAAAAATTAATATTGTAAGTTAAAAAATATAATAAATATTCGATTTCTTCTCATAAATAATATATATTAAACATAAATCGAGTATAAAACATCAAAAAAAAAAATTAAATAGCTAAGAAATTTAATATTAAACATTAAAAATTATATTAAATACTTTAAAAATACTAATAAATATTTAATATTTTGTCTTATGTTCATATCTTTCGAATATCCATTTATTTTCGGTTATGTTCAGTGATAGTGAAATTTACTATTCATTCAGATTTTTTTCCTGATTTTAGTTCGATTTTGGTTTTTTGGTCGGTTTTGATCCAATTATTCAGTTTTAGTTATTTTGTCCAGCCCTAATTTTTGACATATTTAATAATTTCAGTATTTATTATGATGATAACTCTCTCCAAAAATGAATTTTATTAATGACTGATTGAACACAAATAATAAAACAAAACAAAATTGAGAGCTTTGTAATTAAAGTTTGTCTTAATCAGAGATGGATGTTCCGGTGACTATTCAGATTAAGGTTCGATTTTTTAGATTTTTGGGTTGATGTTTAGAAAATTAATTTGAATTATTTTATTTTTTATTCAAATTTGGTTAGGATTCCCGATTATTTCGAATCTTTCGGGTTTCAAGTCGAGTTAGGGTTATTTCAATCAAAAGTATTAAAAGATATTTGGAATACTAATAAATGTGGATATTTAAATTATTTTCACTAAATTTTTCATAAAGTAAACATAAAATTGAAAATAACATTAAAATATATATTAAATATCTAAAAATTTAATATTGAATATTAAAATTATATCAAATATTTTAAAATACTAATAAATAATAAATATTTAGTTTTATGTTCGGATCTTTCAGATATCTGAAGTATTTTAGTTTGGTTTGAGTTCGATTCCAATTTTTCGGATAATGAAATTTAAGATTTATTCAATTCTTTTTTCCGGTTCAGACTATGATTCAGATTAGGTTCGGATCTTCAGTCGGGTTTTTTATCCATGCCATTTTTCACATTTCTCTCTCTCGCTCTCTACATCTTTATCTTTATCTTTCTCTTCTTCTTTGCTTCATCTTCTCTGTTGGAGAAAAAGGCAAAACGTGTTGTTAGCTTTCACCTGCAGATCATTTTTCTATATAGTTTTTGCTTGAATGAAAATGGCTCCGGAAGGTTCATCGCGCGGAATAACAATTGGAGGCAAAAATTTCATAGAGCGGTTCGATGCCAGCTTACAGAAATGGTCAACCGACTCTAAAGAAACGAAGGTGAAGGATATTGAGGAGGATCGTGTGGAGACCGAGTCTACACTTCCGGTCCATGAAATCATCGGTTTCAAGAACGAAATCAAGTCAATGAAGAACTTCTTGTTGGATCAGAAGGTTTACAAAGACTTCAAGAGTCTTGTGATTGTCGGAGAATACGGTGTAGGGAAGACAGCATTGTGTCAGAAGATCTTCAATGAGGAAGATGTGAAGAGTGTTTATGCTCCGAGGATTTGGGTTTCTATGCATAGCAAAGAGACAAATAAAAAGATCTATGCCTTGAAGACGATCCTGAAGAGTCTTGGAGTTGAAAAATCGGTGTTAGATACCATCCATGCTGAGGCAAAACAAGAAGCTAAAGATAATCAGGAAGCTGGCGACAGTGTTACAGCTGAAGAGAGGGAGATCGCTGCTCTGCTTTATGCACTTCACTTGAATCTGAGATGGAAAAAGTATCTAATTGTGTTTGATGACGTCCGTGAACAAGATAATTGGAACGAGAAGCTCGATGTGAAACTCAGCAAGGAAGAAAAATGGGGAAAGTATCTTTCAGATGGATTCCCTAAAGGTTCTGGTGGGAGAGTCATATACACGACCAGGGAAGTGACAGTAGCGAAGAAGCTAGTTGCAGAGGAACATGAGATTCATCGTCTTTGGCCTCTGTCTGATCAGCAGAGTGTCTGGAAGATATATGAAGCAGTGGTCGAGGAAAAAGGGAAAGAAATTCCAAGGAACGACAAGAAATGCATAGACGAGCTGATGAACAAGTCTCGTGGTCTTCCTCTAGCTGCTAGACTGATTGCCGAGCTTGATCCCGTGTTTCTTGACGATGAAACTGTCCCCACTACCGATGTACCGACCGACCCAAACAACAGCCAGCATGCTACTTCGCCAAACCCAGCGAACCGGACCAGCCCCTAAGAAGTGGATAAACCTGACTCGACCTCTTGGCTCAAGATTGGTTATCATCAAACTCTGCGCTTTTGTTTTCTTGATTTCTTGTATGTGTTTCTTGTTTTATGTCATCTGTTTGTCACTCTTGTATCAATAAACCAAAATCTTTGAGTAGAGTTTCTATAATGCAACAATGTTTTTCACCTTGCAATCTGAATGTGTTGTGCTTTGTTATAAGAGACTTTCTTTCCTTGCTCGTACTCTCTCTACACTTGTGGCCACAGTTAATCATAGTACGTTTCTTATTCCTTCAAAGCTTCTTTAAAAACACAAGCATCACAAACACTCCAACACCTAAATTCAACTGGTCAACAACAACAACAACAACAGTTGCAGGCAAATGCAGAAAGAGATAAATGGAAATAGACTGAGCAAACACACAACAACAACAACAACGTAAAGGAAAGACAACGTGGAAGAAAAGTTGATAAACCCGAGAAACTCTCTGTTCTGAGTTGCTTAGTCTTGATGTTTTTCAAGGCTTGCGCCAGATTCCGTGTCCGTCGCAGGGGCAGAAACTAACTTGAGGGCACTGATACTTCTCCAAGAATTCTAGTTTGGGAAAATACACTTCACTCAGCTCCCTCCACTCCACTTTTAGCCTGGGAAGAAACTTTAGACGTAAAATCTTGACCTTGCAGTTCCTTGGCTTATTCGGATCTAACTTTCCAAATCCAGTAAGTTGGGTTCCTCCTTTGATGTAGAGTTTTTCCAAACCATCAAGATCTTGGGGCTTAAGCCATTCAGGAAGTTCTGCATCAGGAAAACACTGCAGATCCAGTTTCTTCAACGAGTTTGGAAGCTTTGGACGTTTTGAAAGGTCTGGTGCAATAAACTTCTGTACTGCACCAGGTGCGTCTTTCTTGTGTTCATTGATACCTCCCCATGCCACTTTGAACTTTTCCAGATTTTCAAATTTCTCAATTGCCAGGAACAGATCCGTTACGTTGAAGTCTCCTTTGTTAATTGCAATGCTTAGCTTTCTCAGCTTCTTCAAGTGCTTCAGCTCTGCCAGAGTGCAGACAGTCTCCTCATCAGCATCACTAACAACAAATCCTTTGAGAACCTCCAAGTTATCCAGCCACGCCAACCTCTTGGGCATGCGATCTATCATGTAGCAATCTGTAATGTCCAAGTAGATCAGCGACTTGAGTGAATCTATCTTGTCTGGAAGCTTCTCCAGGTTATAGCAAGCTCTGAGGTCCAAGATAATTAGTTCACGAAGCATACAGACAGCATCGTCAAGTCTTTCAATTCTTGAAATCCCTTGAAAACTCAGAAGCTTAAGTTTAGTCATACGCCTCAAATGTGTCATGAGCTCAGGATTCTCTACCTCAATGTGGCGCTTGGCAGTTCTCTCCCATCTTCCTAAATAAAAGACCATGAGATTCCTATACGTAGTTTTTGATAGACGACCAAACTTCTTCCCTGATGGTTGATCCTCCGAGAACCACTTGAAAGCGAAATCCGGGAACCGCTCAGAAACATTGAACACGGTTTCAATGCTATCAGCATTTTCCATTTTTTTAGCTTTTGCTTCTGGCTGGCTTGATGACCCTTCCACAAGGCAGACTTTGTTCAGTCCTGATTGCTTCATTCTTGGCTTCATGTGGTCTTCATAAATATCGAAAAGCTTAGTCTTCTTCGAGAGAAGAACCACTGAGGAATGCACAAAAGGGCTCATCTTATAGCTATTAGGCTCCACTTTGCGTTTGTTTTGCACAGGTTCAATCAACTTTTTATCCGTGAAATCCTTAATAATCTCCTTTACATCATTCTCTGGTGATTTGAATTCACAGGAAAGAAGACCCTCCCCGATCCACCAATACATCAGCATCGTTCTATTCACTTCTTGATTCTCTGGGAATGCAGCAAAGCTTAGCAAGCAAATCTTCCATACAGTACTAAGCTTCTTAAATTCAGCTTCTACTTGTCTGAAAACAAAGCGTCTTTTGAGATCTTCTTCATTTTCATGGATGCCAGGTAAACAAACAATACCTTTTCCATTGTTATCCTCATCTCCATCTTCAGCATCTAGTCCTTTGTTTCTTTTAGGGTTTTTAAGCAACACGGGGACTAAGCACACCAAGTTAAAGATCTTCCTGTTGATATTTTCCAAATCTTTCTTATTACCTTTAGTCAACTTATTCTGCAAGGAATCAGCTACCACTTTCTTATACAGATTATCAAGTGGACGAATACATCTCTTCACCTCTTCTCCAACCCTTTCGTTTAGTCTATTTAGCTTAACCACATCATCCTTCAGAACAACGAGATTACGCTTGAGCTTAGGAATTGAATTCTCGGTTTCTTCTTCGTTCAAAGAATCAGTTGGACCAATTGTTGCAGGGCCACTTGTTACTGATGCCAGAGTTACAGTCTGGTCATTTGTCTGAAGAGGGATACTCGTTGCTGAGGTTAGAGCAGAAGGATCCATGCTTTTAGACTTCTTTGGTTTCTCTTTCTCTGTTTGAGATGGAAATTTTGTATGCAGATGTGTCACGATCTCAAGGATCTTCTGGATTGATTTTCCTGGCTCATCATCTCCTGCGTCTGGCTCTGGTGTCGGTTTCTCTGGTTGCTCTACTTTTGGCTCCAGGTCAGGCTGCTGTGAGGAGTTCTTGGAAGCCATGATACCTTCTTAGTAGCCAAACCTTTTCTTCTCAGCTCTTAACTAAAAACACAACAATCTGCAAAAGTTTGAAAGCAAGCAGAAACACATTGGCCTCAAGGAAACAACCAAAATGCTATAACAGTTGATAAATCATCATTACAGAAGACAAAAAATGCAAAACTGAGTAACCAAATCAGTAATCGACCTAAGATAATGGGTGTGAAAGGTATTATAATCTTTTCTCCAGAAAGCTTTAGCCTATTTCAAAGAAGATTCGAAAAAGCAAACATTTCTCAGTGAAGGCTGGACACTTACCTGTTTCCCTGGAGAAGAAACAATTCTTGACTTCAGAGTCTCCCTTGACACTTCAGTCAATTGCCAAATAAGCAAAATCCTAATGATTCCGGGAAAATATATTTCAAATTTTATCTAAAAAATTGTTTAAAATTATAGAAAACTAGATTTTGATTCACGTTACAAAATTTCAAATAAATTAAAATAAAATATTTTTATTATTTCTAAATATGTAAGATATACTACTAAACTTTTAAATTATAACTTGTAATTTTTGAGTAATATAATACATAATTATATAATGTTCTATATAAAATTTAAATATTTGAATATTAATTAAAATATTTTGATTGGTTAAATTTAATAATGTCTCTCTTATAAAACGTCTCCAAATTAAGTATAAACTAGAATTTAGTCCGCACCATGTGCGGACAATTTATTTTAAAACTAATTCTTACATATTATTTGAATTCATTGAAAGATATTAAATAAGATATACTTTTTAAAATATTATTGAACTAAGATTTGGTTAATTATTTACATAAATTGTTCAATGTAAATATGAGAGAATATAGTAACAAAAAAATCACCTATATTTGAGAAAATAAATGAACGAAAATTTAAAAAAGACTTTTAATGATTTCATATTCACGTGCAAAATCATTCTAGTTTTATTTTAAATAGTTGTAGTTAACAATAAACTCATATAACATATTAAATATATGTATACTTTTATTTTTCCTAGTCATCCAATGAAAGAGTCTATTATAATTTAAAATGTTAACAGTTAAAACACACAAAATATTAAGAATTAATGTTAATTTCAAAATAAAAGTTTATCATATATATTTTTATATTTTTAAGTGTTAACGGTTAAATTCACACAAAAATTTTAACGATGGTTGTTAATTTCAAAATAAAAATAGCCGCGTTGAAGGCGGGCTTAACTCTAGTTACTATTAAAATAGAGTTTATCTAATTAGAAGAAGTCATAATAGACTATTTCACTTAATGACTAAGTAAATTAAATCATATATGTTTCTAATAATGTTAAATATCTTAATTATAATAAATTTAATTTTTATTATATAATATTATCGATAAATATTAATAACAACTCTAAGAATATAAGGAGATATTGTTACTACAAAATTATTTTGTAAATAAAGAATAAAAACAAATCCATATGTATATTAATTTGATTCCTTCACGATCTATTATATTGTACTATATTTATTTTAATTAAAATAAAAATAAAACTAAAAATATTAGTCATAGGTTAAAGTATACTAAAATTAAAAATTAATAGAGGTTTTGATTTTAATTTTGAATTTTTAATCATAGGTCAAAATATATCTAAATTAGCCTACAATAAGCTCCATGTAAATGGCTGACAAAAAAAAAAGCTCCATGTAAATTAAATTTTAAAAATTATTAATTTTTTATTTAATTTTAATATACAAACTACTTCAATATAAAAAATTTGATATTTTCTCAAACGTTTAGCGTCCATTGTTTACTAACTTACCTATATTAGATCAAACAAAGTTAAAATCTAAAAATTAATATAAGTCTTAACAATATTTTTAACTAATTAAGATATTACTTATTTCACTATATAAATTTTAAAATCAAAACATGTATAATTTAAAATTATATATTATAATTATTTTCAATCTAAAATATAAATGATTAATATTAGTTAAAAATAAAAATTAAAAGTGCAGGTACAACTCTAATTACTGTTAAAAAAAAACTCTCTGATTAAATATCTCGACATCTAATTTGATCAAACTTTATGATAACGTAAAAATGTTGAAGATAGTTATTGAATAATGAATACCATAAGACTTTTGCAAATGCATTAAAGAAAGAGCATGAGGAAGATAAAAAAAGAGACAGCAATAGATCTTACATTTTAAATATATTAGCGTAGCTGCGTAAGATATGGAATTGATACCTACTTATATTAAATGTTTATCATTTTCATTTTATAAGAAAATCTCAAGGCAGGCTTTGGTGGGTGAGTGCAATATAAAGACGACCAATGAGAGGGAAACAAAAAGACAGTGTAAAAATTCTGAATTATCTTTCAATATAATAGTTTTAATATGTATATAAATGATATGTCCATGTGTCGTTGCAAGAAAAAAAAGCACGTTTATATTACTAGTGTTAGTTAGAAATTCTCGTCGGTAAGATAGCAATGACGTCCGGTCATCGTGGCCCAATAGTAAGAATGGACTCCTCCCTATACACGCAGGTTGCGAATTCGAACCTTGCTGAAGGGAACTCATGCGCGATGTTTCTGGACACCCACATAGATATAGGTCCCTGCTTACGGCCCATTTACATATCCGGAGAAAGTGTCTATCCATGGGCTGCACCTCCCCTAAGAATAGTCTGCACCTCCATAGGCCTGAGATACCTCAGTTAAACAAAAAAAAAAAGATAGCAATGACTATATAGACAATTAAGAACGTTGAGAAAAATGAAATATTCAGTACGATCCGTGAATACTAACTGCTCAACAATATATATATGGTTGGAATAAACATAACCGACCCGTTATATACTGATACCTAAAGCGGAAAACTAAATTTGTTGTCTTTTTATACATACAATTTTTTTAATTTTTACGATTGATGTCCCTAAATTTTAGATTTTAATATGATGCCCTAAAGCGAGTGTTTTAAAAAATCACCTTAGGTCTGGGCCTATGTTCCAATTATACTGTGGGTTACCATACAATACATGTTTTATTGTAATAATATAATTATTGTACTAACACTAACACAGACCACTAAATTATACTATCATATCATAATTACTTGGACATTATATTTATGCACCGTACATCATAACAGTTTCTTATACTATGTTTTTAACTGACTATGAAAACTCCAAAATTATATTTTATATATTAGCGTTTGTATGTCAGTTTTAGAGTTTTGTATGTTTTATTTTGGTAAAAATGTTAAGTTTTATTAACATTTTATTTTAAACAAAATTTTAAAGTTAGCCAGTAAAATAAAGTATTGAATATATAGAATAAATATATTGAATAAGAGCCATCTCTGTTTTGGCTTCCTTAAGTTCTTAAGCCTGCTCTGTTTTTGGCTTCCTTTTGGCTCCTTTCATCCTCTTCCTTGGAGAAAGTTAGCTATTCTGCTTTCCTTTGTAGTTGTATCAACTAAACCGCTTTTTTTGATTAATCTATTTACCTTTTTTTCAAAATAAAAAAAAATATATAGAATAAATTTACAAAATTAAATGCAAGTAGATGAGAATACAATAATCAGAATTTTAGGATAGTAGTTGTCTTCAACTTTTACGGAAACTAATAATCCATTGTCTACAAATTGACTTAATATTCTTAAATTTGGGAATGAACTATGTAAAACCATCTTACAGATATTTTTTACTTAAAAGATTAAGTCCACGTACCAATTATGGGATCCCATCATCCCATGTCAAGCAATTGAACATGGAGCAATATTATTTATAAACTATCCAATCATTCCATTTTGAATTTTGTTATTATAATATACTATAATATATCAAATAATTCCATTTTGAAAAAATTATATAAAAAACTCTCTCGATTATATAATCATTTAGACATTAGGCATTTAATCACTGTTTATTTAAGGTATAACATGGGAAATGAAAACCAAATAAAAGCAAGTCTCACGTATTTTAATCCTGTAAAATTTTTATAAGATCGTGCTCATTAGATAAATAACGAGTACTGTTTCATAATCCAAATTCCAAACTATCAATTTATATAAAATGAAATGTTTATTTGATTATATTTTTATCTTACGATTTAATTTGAAGGCTTTGCCTTTGAGTGCAACTTTACTTTTCTTTTTGTCGCATCAAACATTTCTTCAGTGACGCAGAAGTATCACGTCTTATTCATTATTATCTAGAGACTAGAGCAGATTGTGAAACCCTAACCCGTATTTCTTGAAACCGACCGGCCATCCAAAACGACCAGACCGCTAACCAGTTTTCGTTCCAGTCTTCATTTGCAATTCCATTGTCCTTCGTCCTTCTGGATCCTCGCCTTGACTCCTTGCGGCCGTCCAAGCGTCCTTGCCTTGAACCTGGTTACCTACAACCACAAAGGAAGCAGTNCGCCTTCAGTCACACGACTGTTCAGGACAGCTGGACCAGGAACGTCTGGGCACTCATCCCAAGCCTTAGGCGTCTTAACGCTTAACAACTTGACC
>OVAU01004252.1:0-10273 GCA_900406315.1 Biscutella laevigata subsp. laevigata | reverse complement strand
CTTCTAGCTTGAGCTCTGGTAACTGGTCCTTGAGGTACTTTAGGGAAAGCTTCCTCTTCCATAGTTCCAAGTCCATCTCCTTCTTTATCCTCGGACCAACTTCTTTGTCTAGCCGTGCACATATCAGCAGTTAGGAAGAAATCCATCATCAATGAGCAGACCTTTGGAGACAAGGTTAAAGAAAAGACTAGCCACGGTAAGTCTAATCAAGATGAAGAGTGGACTGAGCTCAAGAGAGCTATGTTACAAACGATTGAGAGTCTTGAAGCATAAAACGCCTCCAAGGACAAGTTCACATTGTTTGAGAAAGGCTTCAAACCCCCTTGATCAAACAGCAAAAAGAACATCAAGCTAGTGACGTTAAACAAGCTCACTTGGCAGGAAGTCTCATGACTATCCTTTGTACATATCCTTTGGTTTTATTTTGTTTTTGTTTTTCTTTAGTTGTTTGGACTTGGTATTTTTGGATTTTGTTTTCTATGTTTGATGATCCTTGCAGGTTAATTCAGATATTCTCGGTCAAATTTTGGCCTTATACACTGATATTGATGTCAGTGTGAAGCGAGGATCGAACGGGGATCGGCGATCAATTCAGAAGGGGAAATCTGAGTACCCGGAGGAGTACCGGCGGTCAGCACCACCGGTCAGACCAGACCGGTGTGTCTCGGGATGAATTTCCTAGAGCTTACACCGGTGAGTCACGCCGGTGTGCGCTTGACCGACGCCGAGTACAAGATCGTGTCTGAGGAGTTGCTCTGGTCTTCACACACCGGTGTGCGTGGCCGGTGCTTAATGCGCGAGTCGCACTGCCAAGACCACGCCGGTCAGTACCAGCGGTCATAGCAGACTGGCGCATGCTCTAGATGCGGTTTGCACTCGAGTTTTAAGTCGTTTTATTTCATTTCATTTGAATTTGGATGTTTGGATTATGTTATGGGGTTTGATTGTCTTGCAGGTTAGATACAGATATTGAGGTCTTTAATGACCGATCCACTGATACTAAGGTCAATTTGAAGCAAGAAATCTAACAAGAAGTAGAGACTTAGCCGATTAGAGAAGAAGCAGAAGTCCGGAGGGACTGAACTGGTCACTGTACTGGTCAGCCTTCTCCGGTACATTCTAGTCAAGAGTGATTTGGACCGAGGAATTATCACCTCATCGGTCAATCGTTAGCGGTCATACAAGGAAAATCCCGAAGATCATATCGGTCATATACACCGGTCAACATGATCGGTACCAGGTACCACTCTCACCTTGTCGTTGCATTTAATTTTATATATCTTTATTTTCGGTTCCCTTCTTCTGACATGGACACACAGAGACTGTGTTGTTTAAGTTTGGGGGAGGAGCCACCTCTCATCTAATGATTGTTTGCTGTTTTGTTTTATGATTGAGCCTTGCATTTTATGTTATACAGAAAACTTGAAAATTTTCAAATTTTTTATTCGGATTTTGCATCTAGGTTGCAATGCTTTTTAGCTTAGGATTGAGTCTCATTTAGGTTGCATTTCATGTTTTCAAGAAAGAACCAAAGCGTCTATACTCTAGATCATCGATTTTGGCTTAGTAATCTCGAAAAGAGTTGAAGTTCTTAAGCAATATATCTTGATGTTTAAAAAGCTAAGTCCATTGTCTGTTAAACTTGCTAGCTTAAGATTGCTTTCAATATAGCATGATCATTTGTTGTACTTGTGTTTCATGGTATTTCCTTATTTCAAGCACGAATTTGAGCATTATAGACCTAAACACATTTAGCTAAATTCGGTCATTCTCATTTTTAGGATGATTCCCTCTAACCCTTTTGCACCCTTGACCTAAACACTTTTGTGAGCCTTCTTTTATTTTTTTGATTTAAGTGATTGTAATCTTGCAAAAACCTGAAAGTATGGAGAGCGACAATAGAGAAAATCTATTTGGGTAGCTTAGGATGTTGGGAATGAAGTGAAAATAAAAGAAAAGTTGGGTAGCTCTAAGACTTGATTTCGATCTTGTTATGGGTATAACTTGACATGGGTAAAACTTGAAAGGAAAAGGAAAAGAATGGGTAGAAAAGAAAGGAAAAGAATCACCAAGGTAAAAATAATGAAGAAGGGATAGGATAAAAGAAGCCAAAGGTCATTAGACTCTAGAAATGAAAAAGAAAATAAGCTTCTAAAAGAGTAAGGCTAAGGAAAAGAAAAGAAACAAAGAAAAAGAATGAAAACAAGAAAAGAAAAAGTCTTAGAGTAGAATAAGAATGATAAGAGTCTAGCCATTGGAAGAAGAAAACCCTAAGTAAAGAAGAAAGAAGAAAATGTGAAGAAGTATATTTCGAAAGATATGATTGGGTGTAAGAGTCAAAGTTTGGGGGGGGGGAGAATAGATGTTCAAAATTGTATGTCTCAATTGCTCTTTGTCTTGCTTGATTTTGCTATGATTATTTCACTCCGCGAGAGAAACAAAATTACAATCGACCTTCATGTCTTGTGTGAAACCTTCTCTTTTGCATTGGAATCCCCATTATACCGAACCGATTGAAGCCCTCGTGCATTCATTTGATCAATCATGTTTCAATCTTGCTTAATTGAATGTAAGAAAGCATCATAGGCTAGTTAAGTGGATAGACTTGGCACAATAATAATAGCGGAAGATAATGTTGCTTGAATGATGAGACGAGTAGTTATGCTAGGTTGAAAACGCTCTCATCGACGACTTTAGGCTGCTTGGTTCTTGTTTTTCAAACCTCGACCCATTACTTAGACTATGTTTTGCTTGAGGGCAAGCAAATGATAAATTTGGGGGAGTTGATGAGTCATATTTTTATGTATTTTGATCGCTTGTTTTCATTCACTTTGCATTGAATTATGATGCATTTTAGAGTCAATTAGGATGCATGTGCACTGCATTTCGTATTTCAGGTGTGGAGTTGAGTTTAAACCAAAAAGCGGGTCAAAAGGATGCAAAAGAAGTAAAAGTGCAGAAAGTCAACATTTTCAGAGTTGACCAGAACCCCACAGGTCTGCACAGACCGGCGCAGTTAACCTACAGGCTATCCCAAATCAGACCAGAGAGACCACACCGATCAAGCCCACCGGTCAGGACTGACCGGCGGAGACCCTGACGGAACAGAATATTCCAAGATTAATTTTCCTTATTTGAGTTGTAATTTGGCTTAATATTTAAGGAGGCCAATAACTAAAACCCTAGGCATTTTTTACCTTAGTTTTTCATTCTAGTTTTTCTTCTCTTAATTTTTTTAGATCTAGATTTTCTCTCTAGTTTTTCTCTCTTCTCAAGAACTCTTTGTAGCTCTTTGATTATCTTTTATTGCATATGTTTTTCTTTGATTCCTCTCTTTGATTGTTTACTGCTTTTGATTTCTATTTTCTTCTCTTATTTTCTCTCACAAATCATGTCTAGAAACTATCTAAGTGTTATAGGCATGATGTGTGAGTAGTCAACTTAAGCTTATGGATTAGGGTAGATTAGGGCTTTTGATTGATTTTTCATGATGTTTGGGGTTTGGTTTATTATGTCATGTGCTTAATACTAGATTAGACCTAATTACTCTCATCTAGATCTTAGGAGAATTATCGACCGAGAGGTGTTCCATGAAATGCTTGAATGAATTAAACTTGTTCTAAATGAGACCTTTCCAAGAGATTGTGTTAAGATTGTTTAATAGTTGCATAGACTAGAACTTTAATGCTTCTAATTATGTATTTGACCAAGAGATTGTGTGAATGCATGATTAGGATAGGGGTTTCTACCACGAGAGTGAATTAACCTAAATTGGGTAGTTCTTAGACTAAGGATAAGCATTGTATGATGAGACTGAATATCATGAACATGAAATTGACTGTCCAATTTGATTGCCCTGGTCCATATGCTTGTTTTAATTTCTGAATTTACAGTTTCTCCGATCTCGTTGACTTTTTGGTTGACTTTTGTGTTTCAATTTATTTTAATTGAATTGCTTAATTAGGATTGTTAGTGACAAACATACCTTATTAATTCCACCTAGACTTAGTAAAATCCATCACATAACTAGTACGCTATCACCCCCCGAGTTGGTTCGACACTTCCCATCCACTATACTACATTGATAGTTGGGTTTTACTAACCAATAGTAAAAGTTCTACTTATCANGAATTGCTTAATTAGGATTGTTAGTGACAAACATACCTTATTAATTCCACCTAGACTTAGTAAAATCCATCACATAACTAGTACGCTATCACCCCCCGAGTTGGTTCGACACTTCCCATCCACTATACTACATTGATAGTTGGGTTTTACTAACCAATAGTAAAAGTTCTACTTATCACATATAGGACAGCATTCAAAACACCCCTTGGGACAACCCCTTTTCACCTTGTCTATGGGAAATCTTGCCACCTTCCAGTAGAGCTAGAATATCAGGGTACATGGGCTACAAAGCAGATGAACTATGACATCAAGCTTAGTGCAGACAGAAGACTTGTTCAGCTAAATGAGTTAGATGAGATTAGACAAGATGCTTATGAGAAAACTAAGATCTATAAAGAAAGTACCAAGACACTGCATGATAAGAGAATCATTCCAAAGACCTTTGATGTAGGAGATCAAGTACTGTTGTTTAACTCACGGTTGAAGTTGTTTCCAGGTAAGCTCATGTCTAGATGGCAAGGACCATTCACTGTTATGGAGGTTCGACCGTATGGGGCTATCGTAGTTTCCGACAGTTTGATGACACTAACAGTGAATGGACAACGGCTGAAGCACTATCACGCTGGGTTTCTGAGAGAAGGTGAATCTGAGTTGGCATTGTTTGATCCACCAAATGAATAGCTCGCCAAAAGTCAGGCTCGAGTTAAAACAAGCGCTCTTAGGAGACACCCAATAGGTATTGTACATAAATAAACGAAATCCGATACTTTCTGTGCAAATATTTTAGATCTTTTTGAGTTTCATGTGACATTCTAAAGAATCATTCTCAGACGGCGGAGCGAGTTCGATTGAACTTAAAGAGATCGACCGAACCAGTTTTACGAACTTGTAGAGTTAGATCGGACAAAACTGGCTCGATCGAACCAGTTTTGCGAACCGCAGAGTTCGATCGAACGAAAGCGGTTCGATCGAACACCTTTCATGAACCTGCATTGTCCGATTGAACGGGAAAAGTTCGATCGAACTTTTTTTTGCGAACATGCAAAGTTCGATCGAACGGGAATGGTTCGATCGAACTAGCTCGCATCACCTAGATCGATTGAGGAATCGATCTCGTGGTTCGATCGAACTCCCCCTTGGTTCGATCGAACGACTTGGTGAAATTTCTTCGGTTTCCGATTTCCGTCCATTCTTGGTTTATTGTTCCTTAATTTGAACCGGGTTTACGTTTTTAAACTACCAAAATCGTTTTCTCTCCCATTTTTTTCCAAAATCCCTAGTTTTTCCCATTTTCTCTCAAATATTCAAACTCTCATATCTTGCTCGATTATTAACGGATTTTGCCGATTATTGGTCATAACCTGCTCGAAATTTCATAAGCTTTCCATTGATACCACTTTCGTCGCAATCCAAGCACAGTAAACCTTCGAATCGTCGATTTTATGCCCGATTTTTGTGAGGATTTTTTGGTGGATTTTGAATCCGATTTTTGGCTCGTTTCTTTGATTGTTTGTACTAGAAATGGTTAGCTAATGCTTATTTAGGGTGGTTAGAGAACTTATGTTTGAGATTTGAATGAATTTGAGATGAATTTTGACTTGGAAAAATTTAGGTTAGAATTGAGGATTTTGAAATTGAGGCATTTATGACCATCTATTCGAGAAATTGATTGTAGAAGTAGACTACCATAAGTCTAAGCTTGTTATATATAGTTTGAGCTCGATTCATAACCGAAAATTGTTGGGCCATTTGCGCAATTGCGGAGAAATTTGGGTTGTTTTTGCAAAATAAAAAACTTTGGACGAATTTTTGAAATCTTTCTTACTTTGAAGTTCTTTTGTCTTGACCTTATTGTTCTCCTTGCCTGTTGTAGCTTTTGACTTTTCACGAATGGCCAGGACTCGAGCAAAGACCGTTCAGGAGGCTCCGGACCGGCTGAGATCTCTCGCCGAGCTCGCGAGGAAAGAGATATACCTCGCATAGCATGGGGTAACAGACGCCCACGACCAAGGCGTCAGGAGCCATCATCACCATCCTCTCCTGCGAACGTCGCATGGACTGACATCATGCAGCATGATTATGAAGCACTGAGAATGTGCACCTACCACAGGACCAGATTTGCTCATGACGAGACCATGAAAGCGCTGAGGATAAAACAAGATGTGTTGGCCCTTTTCGACAACATGGGATTCCCCACACTCCACACCATGTGTGAGGAAGTCTACCCTGACCTAGTCCAGCAATTCTTGGCATTGGTCGAGCTCGTCTACGCAAACCCTCACTACAGGCTCGCAGAGGAGACTACTGTCACTTTCACTATCCGTCAGGTCCACTATTCACTCCACATATCTGAGATTTGTAGTTTCCTAGGTATTTGCGTTGGTAGAAACACCACTGTGCTCACCAACCATGTTGAGGCTTGGGATTTTTGTAAGACTATCGGTATAGAGGGGATACGGGAGTGGCGTGATGCCAAGCATTCTCTAGTTCGCAGTCTAGTGATCTGATATGCAGGGAAACTCTTGAGTGTAGCTTTCTACGGGAAGGTTGTGGCAGTAGCCTTGACTAAGGCCGAGAGAGCGATGCTCCACTTGGGAGTCAGGGATGCTCGGAGGAGAGATGGATCGCGTAGGAGAGGGAACGAGTTCAACCTTGGTTGTGTTTTGGTCCAGAAGTTTGTGAGTATTCTTGGGGAGTCACTTAGTGGGACGAAGAGGATACACATCGGAGGTATGATCACCCCGATCTTGAGAGGCGTTGGCATATCATTTGCTAGGGAGCCTACTGTTGATGTGGGTATCACCGGTATCCCCCGCATGGACCTAGCTCACTTAGCGCACTACGAGATGCTTGTTAGTCCTTACCCGGATCATGATGACCGCTTGATATACATCTTTTTCGATTCCAGCGGCGATCGCAGATTCGTCCTACTGCCGGATTCTGAGTTGATATTGATCTTTCCAGGTACACCTGATGGTACCATTTTAGGTCTGACTTTTCTTCCTCCAGCAGCTGCACTTTGTACTACACCACCTAGTTTTCATCCGAAGAACTAGAGAGTAGGCCACAGCAAGACTAGACGGTCGACTGACCGTCGTCCATCTACTTCTAGGCACCCATCTGCAACAGGTGATCATCACGCTGACGCTAGCACCTACGAGCACCCACCCTCTCAGCCTTTTGCAGCTACATCTTCGCACCCACACCCAACAGCAGACTTGGAGCAGATTTGGGACACAGTTCGAGCGATTGATGCTCGCAGCAGGCGCCACGAGTCATTGCTTCAACTTCAGGGCAGGATGCTCTCGCGCATCTGAGGCATCTGAAAGGCACTTCTGGCAGCAGTGAGCAGACTGATGCCTCTGAACAACAGCTCCGCTCTCGCTCACTCTCCCATTCACCAGTCGATGATCCCTTGCCCCTGACAGTCTACTGCCCACGCGATGACAGCGAGTCCCTTGGTTCACCCTGATTTATGGCTTGCGATCCTGCGTAGAGTTCTCTTATCTATTTCTATCATTTTATCTTTACTTCCCATTTATATGTGTGTTTTCCTTTGAATTTTCTTTATCACTGGGACAGTGAAAAGTAAGTGTGGGGGAGTGCACACAAACTACTGATGTTGTAACTTTTTCTTGTTTTGCTACGCATGTTGCTACTTATGACTCTACCTATTTGATCCTTGGATGTTGTTGCATTTCAAACTATCTGTGAATCCTGATTTAGCACTTACTAACTCTTGCATGGCCTTGGAATTATGACATTCTCTTATGATGACTAACCCCATTGTGAAAGTCTACTGCCTAGTATCATCACAACTTCATGTTGTTTAGTACAGGAAAACTGAGGAACCACATGACCAAACTCCCTCCCAGGAAACCAAGGCTTGATAGAGCTTTGTTGGATCTGAGGCTGACTTTTCATTATGACCTAACTTGACTTTTAAATTTTCTTGTCAGGAGTTTGATATCAGGAAAGAGAAGTAGATACGCTAAGGATTTGTTTCCACCTTTTTCCACTCTTTCTGATCCTGAGTGGCTGAACTCGCCTTTAGTTTGGTAACATTTCCTAAACCGAAACCTCTTTTCTGGCCCCATATGTCTATCTTTTTGTTGTCATTAGGAGTTCATTCATGTGTAAAAACTATAGAGAGAGTTTGAATTAACTTGGTCCTGCTGCTGTTTAAATAGTTGGAATCCTAGGTGGCTAGATTAAAATCATGATATGGTTGCAATATTTGAGTGTTTTTCCTCTTGACTTAGGAAGTATAACATTGATTGGGTTTATAGATTCGTTGATGGGTACCTTGAACACGGAAACTGTTATTGATATTGTCTGCTATTTTTGAAATCGTTTGGAATCACTGCATTCGGAAAGGGAAGTGTTCGATCGAACTCACACGCAATCGAACCCCTTTAGCCGAGATTGCATTGTTCGATCGAACTAAGATGGTTCAATCGAACGCTCCTCGTAAAAAAAAATTTATTATTTATTTTTACAGAAAAGAGGAGGAAGAGAAAAAGGGTAGGAATGATTTATGTATNACACGCAATCGAACCCCTTTAGCCGAGATTGCATTGTTCGATCGAACTAAGATGGTTCAATCGAACGCTCCTCGTAAAAAAAAATTTATTATTTATTTTTACAGAAAAGAGGAGGAAGAGAAAAAGGGTAGGAATGATTTAAGTAGACATTGATATTTGGTTGATAGTTACTCGATTTAATTCAAGTTTGGGTAAATGATTCTTTCTGCTAGGTAGTATGCTAGGTCAAGATCCTCACTTACTAGCTCTCTCTCATGATTTTACGTAATGACATGACTCTTTTGACAAATCTCTTCATTGAATACCCCCAAACACTTCAACCTCACCACCACACAGCCTCCTTTCGGTCGAATCTTCTTTCCCTGATTGAACTAACTCCTTGACGAGAAACTCACGCTCTCTTTAATGAATGTAGTNTGGACTTGAATGCGGGTTCTTACCAGGTGGAGGTTCAGAGTATGAACAGGCTTGGGAGGTCATCGTGGGGATTTGGGGATAATGTGCTAACACTTTTAGTTTGTGTATGATCAACAGTTTGTTTTTAGACTATGGTTAGCTGACGAGAATAGAGTTCCTACAATTTCCCTTTTTCTTAGACCTGTCTTTACTTGAGGAAAAGCAAATGTTCATGTCTGGGGGAGTTGATATGTCCTGTTTTTAGCGGTTTCAATCCTATCTGTTGATGAGATTCTGAACCACTTTACGAGTTATTAATGTGCTTTTCGAGATACTTTTTCTTCTTTCAGGTTTCAAAGGTCTAGAGAGGAAATTCGAGAATTGGAGAGTTCTGGGAAGCTTTTGGAGAAGTTCTGAAGAAGTTTGTCCCGTCTGGGAAGCAGTTCGATCAAACACCTACTAGGTTCCATCGAACCTTCACTCTAGGCAGATCCATTGGGCCCGAAAGGAACCGAGACCGAATTCGATCGAACCTCACTGAGTTCGATCGAACCTTATCCAAAGATGAAACTGTTAGAGACTAACCGAGAGACCCGGGATCCGAATTGAAGATCAGATCGGTTCGATCGAACTTCACTATGTTCGATCAAACCTCGGCGCCGCCTTTTCCCAGAAACTTCATTTTAAAGCCCAAGCCCACATGGAACCTGATGACGTCACTTATCCCTATATAAGCACAAGAGAGACACGAATTTTGGACGCTTTTCCTTATTATTTTCCAGTTTATTATTTTCTACACTTAGGGTTTTTATCACTGATTTGCTAGGGGAGATAAATTTAGAATTGACAACTCTCTATCTGGAACCCCTCTTTTGATTCTATTTGAAAACTGATTTATGCTTTCAACTATGCCTTGTTTGATTGCTATGATTATGTCTGAGTAGATCATTAGATCGGATCTAGGGTTGTACAAAAGGGTCTGCTAGGGTTCCTGTTTAGATTAGGTTTAGAGGAAAGACAAGTTGAATCCTTTAGAGGCTGATATGTAACCTAGTTTCAATCTGAAAAGTTGAATCTAAGGTTTAGGATGATTCAAGTCTGACAAACACCAATTAAATCACCCAGACTAACATTTAAAGGATTCTCAGGGATCCTGTCCTAACCACTGATTTGAAGCCTGACTTGACTTGACAAATCAAGTTTAG
>OVAU01004251.1:0-10274 GCA_900406315.1 Biscutella laevigata subsp. laevigata | reverse complement strand
AACATAGCTCGTGACCTCGCACACGGTCATTTCTAATAAACATCGACCCGATCAGATCCCCTTCAGCGGGAACTCTCTGTCTTATTTACTTTACTCTTTAGATTCGAGCTCGATTATCCAATCACTACCACATCGCTAGCCTGAGTCTTGAGTTCGCTAGATCATCCCAATTCAACTACGTTTGGCTACTCTGAGATTTAAGCTAGGGAAATTGCTTACTAGACATGGATCTTTGAAATGACATCTAGTTTCTCTCTTGAATCTATGTTAATGGATTATTCAGCCCATGTTTGACGGATCTAACACTTGGATTTAATCTTTTTTTCCGGGTGATTATTTCTGGCATCAACAGTAATTAGTTAATTTGTTAAAAATAGCTACAATGTATTTGTTTCTGTTCTTCCTAATGATGAGTTACTGCTCCTAAACAACAGGAAGAGCCTTCACCACTGTACATAAAAGATCTGTATCTATGTAGTGAGGACGTCGCAGGAGAAACAACTCGAGAAAGCCATGAAACAAACAATACAAAAACAACCAAACTTATGGTGCGTCTTTGTAGTCACTTGTATGCTCCCTTTCCCTAACTATTCCCTAATATATGTGAGCTGCAGGTTAACGATCTTGTGCATATTCATGAGATGAGTCCGATCGACATCAACAAGCTTGACAAAACTGCAAATTGCATGATTTTTGATGGAATAATATTTTATAGCGCTTGTAGATGCACATCATCCAACTTCCAGACACATCTTTATTGTGCAGAGTTGGGGCAACCATCAATAAATAGTCGTATTCACTGGAACCACCCATTGACACTCTTGCCTCGACACCCAATAAATCGTACGATATATTGTGACAGCTGTACGAATAGTATAAGGGGGTTCAGTATCTGTTATAGGATATGCAATTTTGTCATTGACATCGATTGCGCATTGAAAAGCAGACATTCTATTGGAATGTTAGGGCAAAAACTCATAGGAGAATGGAAAAGAATTTGCATTAATGATCACTCTACATAATCCTCTCATTCACTCTGCATCTGCCTCTTCGTCATCTTCTTCTTCACTCTTGCTCCTCTTCATCTTCACTTTCTTCTTCCTTCTGCTCTTCCTTCTCATTTATCTTCTTCTTAACTCTGCATCATCACATGTTCTTCTTTCTTCATCATCTGCAGTAAACATGAAACACTAAAGATTAGAAGAAACAGAAACTTGAAAGCGACAAAAATACATGATTGTTATACGCATTAGTTTTAACACCATTACAAACCAAAGAGTGGAAATTACAAAGACGATAGAAAACATTTCAGACCAATCTAATTTACTGTAAGATCACTCGTTGAACAAATGTAAAACTATTACAAACTGTACGTACTAAAGAACAACTAAGATGATTTACAGTGATTAAAAAATGAGAAAAGGTTATGGTCTCTGTAATTTCACTGGCTTTTAAGATCCAAAGAGTGATTCAAGAAATCCCAATGGTCTTGCCCAAAAGCCAGAGAACAAGCGACATTTCGATCCCAAAGATTATATGAAGAGTACCTCTATCGAGTGTAAACCTAAACACCGTGATTCCAGCTTTATTGTTCTCAAAGTAATTCACTACAAATATAAATTTGTGAAGATGAGTTTTTAGTATAAGCAAAAGATCTGAAGATAT
Source organism: Biscutella laevigata subsp. laevigata (assembly GCA_900406315.1). NCBI lineage: Eukaryota > Viridiplantae > Streptophyta > Magnoliopsida > Brassicales > Brassicaceae > Biscutella > Biscutella laevigata. Next base: position 8,609 of record OVAU01004251.1, on the reverse strand, counting down.
GAGATTTGTATGTACCTAGAGCTTGTCGTTTTTGGAATGATATGGTGTTATAAGCGTAAGCAGGAATGAGATTGTTGTTATCGAAATCATCTTCTTCCTCTCCATAATCTTCACTATCTGATTCTCCAGTATCAACATCTGTTGAATCGCCATACCAATCGCATCTCTTTCACTCTCCTTGTTTCCCACTCCCGTAAACCCCAAATTCTCTCAACCTCAAAACAAGGTTAAAATCCCTACTCATCCCTGCCTCATCTCTCTTTCATCGTCTCCGACGAGGCAATCAGAAGCGCGGCGAGATTTCCCTGAAAATCGCCAAATCGCCATTTTTCCTTCTCTGCTTTTTTTTTTCTTCTTCGAGTCGACGAAATGAGAGAGAGATGACAAAAAGTGTTTTTCGTTTCATATTTAAGCATTGAATCAGAACGCGACACGTGTCGGTTCTGATCCGATTCTGATCTGATTCTGAAATATGTTAAACGAGATCCGCTTCTCATCCTCCTATTTCTTTTTTATTTAAATTTTGGGCTCAGAAACTCTTTTTTTGGGTCAGAACCCCTCAATGGGGATGGTCTAAGGCCCTAGTATCTAAAATGAAGAACTGTATCTTCATTTGGATTTTTAAGATCTGGATCTTAGCTCAAAATATTATTAAAAAATTAAATAATCCTTATTTTAATTGTAAGAGCCACTAAGGTGGTATCTTGCATTGCACATGCTCTTAGGACTAAGAGCATCCACATCAATGAATCTTAATTAAGAGTTCTTAATAATATTTTAATAATATTTATACAAATCTCATTGATTAAGAACCCCTAAACTAATTTTATTAATTTTTCCCTCCATTGGTAGATACTCATCAGGGGTTCTTAAAAAAAAAAAAAAACAATAATATTAAACACATTACTAAAACATACTAAAACACATTAATAAACAATAATATTACATTAAATCATTGAAAGCATATAAAAACATATTAATTTGTTTTGAATGTTTGTCATAGATGCGCCACCAAATCCACTTTTAGTTGATCATGTTTTATTCTATCCCAAACGTGATTTCGGTTGGCCATCATATTTGCGAGATTTGTAAGCATATCCGTTGAATACGTATAATCCGCTTGTGCATTAGCGTTTCCTTCATCAAATTCTGAAATATCATATTGAGTGTATCTATCGCATTCGTCTTCAACTATCATATTGTGGAGTATGATACATGCTCTCATTATTTTACCTAGTTTGACCTTATCCCAGTAAAGAGCGGGATTTTTTACTATGGCAAATCGAACTTGCAAAAATTCGAAAGCTTGTTCCACATCTTTTCGAACATATTCTTGAGTTTTAGCAAATAACGATGCTTTAGGATCTTGAGGAAGTGAAATCGATTGGATAAATGTTGCTCATTTATGATAAATACTGTCGGTAATATAGCAAGTCAAGTCATACTCGTGTCAATTTACATAGTAATTAATTTTTGGTGTCCGGCCATGTAAAATACTATCAAATACCGGTGATATTTCAAGAACATTTATATCGTTTAAAGTACCTGGGGGACCGAAAAAGGCATGTCAAATCCATAGGTCATACGAAGCTACAGCTTCTAGGACAATCGTTGGTTTCCGGAGCCACGAGTATATTGTCCCTTCCAAGCGGTGGGACAATTCTTCCACTCTCAATGCATACAATCAATGCTCCCTATCATCCCGGGAAATCCACGTGCCTCTCCAACTTGTAGTAACCGTTCTAGATCATCGGGTGTTGGTCTTCTTAAGTACTCATCCCCGAAAAGAGATATGATTCCTTTGAAAAATTCTCCAAACACAAAAAAGCAGTACTTTCACCAAGCCGGAGATATTCGTCCACCATATCTCCCGCACAACCATAAGACAAAATACGAATAACGGCAGTACACTTTTGTATTCCGGAGAGACCTAATCTACTGGTAGCATCTCTTCTTTGTTGAAAATATGAAACTTCATTTGAGAGATGATCAACTATTGTCATGAACAAGCTCTTGTTCATTCTAAAGCATTGTCAGAATAGAGTTGGCGGATATGTTGCTTCATCATTGAAATAATCGTTCCATAAAGGTTATGACCTTGCTCGCGATATCTTTCCAGATATTGTCGTTTCTTTTTTCCCGCGTACGTGGAACATCAGTAATAAGAGTATTATTAAACGCTTGTTCAAAAAATTGCTCGAATTGCAAAATCTGAAGGATCTGAGATCTGAGAACCATAAGCCAAAAAATAATGTAATGATTTGAGATTTGAGATTTGAGAGAAGAAATTTGTTTGGATGGAAGAAATTCGTTGAATTATTTGAGTTTAAAGTTGAGAATTTGTTAAATGTGCATATATATATATATATATATAACACAAAATGAGTACATTTGTGACACTTGAAACATAAATCCGTGAGTACATCCATTTGTTGAGTAATGAGTACATCAAAATGACAAAATGATCTGTGACACTACAAAACATAAAATGAATACATACTCGACACTACATTACAACCGTGACTACTACTAGACACAAAATGAGTACTTCCGTGAAACTTAAATATGTGACTACTACACACCTAAAAACATTGTTCAAGCCGCGATCCATTCTTCATACTTCCTTCTTCCTTTTTCCCTGTTCCTTGACACTGAAAAACATAAAAGAAGAAGATAGTCATTAGAAACTGAAAACAGAGTCATAAAGAAACTGAAAACAGAGCCATAACGCAACACACAAACTTAAACTTAACTATCAAGCAAAACTACATATGTAAACAGAGCCATAACACAAAACTTAAACTTAAAGAAAACCTATGATTATAATAACATTTCTTTGATTAGTTTGTGTTTGAGAGCTATTTCCATCTCACTTAGTAATTCTTTTTTGTTTATAAGACTATCAAGAAGTCCAAGTTTATACATTCTCTCTTTCATTTCATTGTCTTTCTCTTTAATAGTCCAGGCTTGTTGAAATTGTAAAAGCGAGTTACTCTCCTCTTGTGATATGTTCTTCATACACTTTTCCCTTTCCTCTTAGCGGCCTTCACACCCTCGGGCCTAGACTCTTCTTCATCACTCTCTTTCGTAGTGTTTGATGAAGTAAACGGATCATCCACCTTTCATTTTTTTAGTTGCTCTCACCTTTAACCGTAGAAACACACCACTTTTGGTCATTCTGAAGCTTAATCCAAGCGTGTTCAAGATTGAATTTGACCTTGTGATCTTGAAAGAAGATCTCATAAGCGACCTTTAGGAGGTCAGTGTCATTCTGCCCACTACTTTGTTGTCTCTTAGCCACCTCATAGCAGCCAACAAACTTGCATACTTAGTCATTCATCTTCTGCCACCTCTGTTTGCAATTGTTCATATCTCTTTTTTGAAACCCTTCAAGCTTTGGTGATGCATTGAAGTACGCACCTACGCGTTTCCAAAACGTAGTGTGCTTTTGCTCATTGTCAATCACAATATCCTTGCTCGTGTTTAGCCAAGCACTACATAACACTACGTCTTCGGTTGACACCCATTTCCTCCTTTCACTAGGCCTTATAACCTTTTCAACTCTAGTCTCACTGATTTGGTTAAACAGTGAGATTTGGGATGAATCAAGTTCCACACTCGGGTTGGTGTAAGCGTGAGAGATTGGGGTATCTTGGCTATTTAATAGATCTATGAAGTTAGAAAATTGATAACCTGAATCCATAGCAATTTTTAAGAAATTTTTAAGGTTTGTTTGATGAGTAAGTTGAATAATTTTTAACTTTAGGTTCGATTATATAAAGGGTGGATGTTTGTTTGATGAGTAACTTTAGGATGGATGTTCTAAATGTGATTAGAGTTAGTGAGTGAGAATAAATGTGGTAAGAGCATTCATTGTTAGTAACCAAGAAAGCAATTAAGACAAGAGCATTCATCTACTTATGTCAATTCATGTACTTTACATCACAAAATCATAAAGACAACATCACAAAATTAGAAACAGAATAGCATTCATTGTAACAAGCAAGCAAACATTCATTGTACTTCAACCTAACAGCTTCTTAATCTAATCAAGCAAACATTTATTCCATCTAACAACCTAACAACTTCACAATCCAATCAAGTATATTGTGACTAACATGTGACCTCGAAGCTATGTGATCAAATTAGTGAGGAACGAGGCGAGAGCTCCACTTTTTCAAGCGCTGAAGTGACATGTTGCCTTATTACAAAACACAGAGAACAACAATAAGATTCCAGTAAACTGATTACTAAATACAATTACAATCACACCCAAAAACTTCATTTGTTGAGCAACTATTGAGTAAGTATGTTCTTCATACAAAAACATATCATAAGATTAACATTAAAGATAGTGAAGTTGTGTAATGTATCATTCAATTCCTATATTCTGAAGTGATGGCTGAAACGAAGTGATTCAGGGAGAAGACAAACCTTGCCAAATTCAGAAGAAGAAAGATAAATGTTGCAGAAGCTACGAAACAGAGGAAGACGAGAGAGAGAGACACGCTTCTCCAGTTCCTGCAATTGAAGAAAGTAATAAACATTTCAGAAACATTATTAAACGATTCATGAATCAATAAAAAGAATAAGAAACAAACACTTATCTGTAAAAGGAATCCTCAATGTTTCTGTTTGCAGAGAAAGAAGAGATTTAGTCACTGAGAAACATAAGCCGAATCTACTAATGTACACAAATCCAAACCAAGCACATACATGAAGAAGAATCATCCCAATTACTTATGCCAAGTTTAAAAACACTTTCTGTAGATATCATTCAGTCAAGTTATTCACACAAACAAACAATAAGAACCAGAGACATGAGCGATATATACAATTACATTCAACACATGATTAATCATAAAAACCACAAAAATTAGAAAACCTCTAAACGCATAACAAAATTTGTACCATAATCTACTCTAATTAAACGAGAAATACCAATAATCGAAGCAAGATTATAGAAAAGAAGCATACAGGACAAAATCCCCAAATCGATTTCTAAGATTTCGAACCCCATTTCGATTTCTAGGGTTTTGAAACCCCAACTTGATTCGCCTCTCCCACTCGGCTTCTCGTCGACGAGAAATAATCTTCCCTCCTCCTCTCCGGCCGATGAATCGACTTCGCCGCGAAAACCCATCGGTTTCGCCTAAAAATCGCCATCGCCACCTCTCGTCATTCTTTTCTTTCGTTTTTGAGTGAATGAGGCGAAACACATGAAACCCTTGCACTTTTTGCCTCGTTTTCTCGCTTCCAATCAGATTTCGACACATAATCGGATCTGATGCGGTTCTGAAAATCCCAAAACTAGAATTGGTTCTGCTTTTTAATTCCCTTTTTCTTTTTCTTTTGGGTTTAATATTGGCCCAAGATACTTAGTATAACTCCCGATGGAGTTGGTTTAAATCACAAGTCTAAACTTTCTCTTAGTTGTCAATTTGGGCGATCTAATTTTGTCAAACTCAAATCATTCTCAAAACTAGATCTAATTTGTCTGATTAAATATAAGTTACAAATCTAAAACTAACAAAAAGGATCATATTATATCATATTCTCAAAACTCTAATCTAACATGAACCTTAATTCCCATTTTGAAAACTTCTAGATTCAATCTATTAGACTACTCAGCCATAACTAAGATAATCTTACAAATACTTTGATGAAAGCAATTAAACAAACACTGAAAATAGAATAAATCACAATCAGGGTTCAAGATACAAATTTGTCAAATATGATCTATCTCCTTATAAAAAACATCTTTGAAAACGTAAATTGGAGAAACTCTAAAGTGCAAAGGGAAGGTAGGGAAATCTAAAATAATCTAAAAGCAATTGCTCAAAAAAACTCTCTAAAAACTAGACAAATCTGTCAAAAAGGCATAAAACCTCTAAAAATTGTGATTGGTCATTTTATAAGTCTTATGGATAGGTCTCGATAATGATAGGTTTGGGCCCACTTCGCATGAATATATCTAGGCTTGTGCTCTTCTCCAAAAATGGTGTAACTCTTGTTGGAGTGACTTCAAACATCCGCCAAAAGACAACTAACTCACGTGCCTGTCTTGTCCAAAGTTCAGCTCGATCCAATATCAGGAAGCTTTCCAACCGTTTTCAAACCTCTTATTTGCACCTCTAAATATCTCAAAATAACTTCTTTTCTCCAAAGCAACCTTAAACCTTCAAAACCCAAAAAGAAAACTAAATGACTCTCAAATAACTTATTAGATTCAATAAAACATTCAAAACACTATCAGGAATCACGATAAAAATTGGTACAATCATGGCTTATAAACTACTCAGATATGACTAATGCAATCAAATAAATCATTTATGATAGCAATAAAACAAATATTGAAATAAAATAAATAAAAAACAGAGTTCAAGATATATATAATTGTCATATCAGATCTATCTCCCTAGAAAAGCAAATCTATCAAAACATAGTTTTGCAGAAGTAAAATAATCTGTAAAATGCAAAAACAAACGAGAATAAAATTGTAAAAAATATGTAAAATGAAAAATGTAAATTTATGTATTTTGAGAAATTAAACTTATTTGATGGATAATAGTTCACAAAAACAAATTAAAAGTTTTTGTTTAAAGCCGAATTTATATTTTGAGAAATTATGTTGAATTGATGGATATTAGTCTATAAAAGTAATAGATTTTGTAGAACATTAAAAAAATCTTATTTTAGGAAATTAAAATGATTTGATGGATAATAATCTATAAAACTTGATAGATTTTGTAAACCTTTAATATTTTATTTTATTAAAAACTATGTTGATTTGAAGGAATTAAATAAAAATATATATTTGGTACAATATATATATATATATATATATATATATATATATATATTAGTATTATATTTATAACAAAATGCTATTCACCTGACATAGAGGTAAAATTAGTCTTATAAAATTCATAAATTGTTTTACACTTGACACTTAATTAAAGCATTTCTTCTTTACGATTGCTTTTAACTTGACACCTAAACAGTTTCTTTATTTTTACTTCTCATTTAATGTCAAGAGGATATGGTATAAAATCCTCACTTTTAACAAAAAACCAGAATTCTATTCTTACTATGTACGACATGATATGTTTTCAAATTATGATTTTACGATATTTTTAAATTTATAAAATTTTTATATTCAAATTTTAAATGTGTGATATCTGATAATTATTAATAAACAATTTTTTTGTAAATATTATATAATTTTAGAATATTGTATTTTGTATAGAATAATAAAATTAGTGAATCGTTCTTCAATTTTAATAATTATATGTTGAATTTAGATTCATGATTTTTAATGATATATTATGTAATTTCTTAAGATTTAAACTATATATTTTTAGTTGTGTTTCGAAATAAATTTGTGTATATATTAAAATGAGTAAATTACATTTTTGAGAAAAAACTAGAAAAATGATCAACAAAAAACAAATGAATGATGTACTCAAACCTTTTTAATGAATCATATCTATCATCTCATATTTTTAATCAAAATAATTAATTACATGGAACAAGTATACATAGATCCCTAAATAATTTTGTGTATAAAAATAGATAGATATGATTCAATTAATGAAAGTATTTCACAAATTTAATAGTTGGTTTAGTTTCTTTCTCATGTATTTAAGCTTATTCTCGTTACTAGATTCAATTAATGAAAGTATTTCACAAATTTGATTCTCTCTCAATCTCCATCTTGAGAGAATCTGAAATAACCCTAAAAAAAAAAAATTAACCCTAACAAAATTATCAACTTTTGTACATCTCCCCGAAACTTCGAAGTCATACATCTCTCTCAATCTCCATCTTTTTTTGTCCTCTTTTATATTTTCCTCCTGATTTTTCTTGAGGTTTGTCGATTGGAAAAGGGTTTGATTTTTGTCGACACTTTGAGATTTTATTATTTGCTTCACGAACGTAATTAAGTCAAACTTGCATGGTAATACTTAAATTATGAGCATGTAGTTTAATTAAAATCAATTTATCAGTAGTTATACTGATTTCATAATTTTCATAACTAGATACATGAGTATAATCATCATTAAGGTGGTTTATTATATCATCTAAATACTATAAGAAAATACATCATGATATAATATGGGAAGTGAAACATATGTATTCGTTCTAAATTACACTTCGTCATATATTCCACTTCATTTTTAATATGACTCCAATGTGAGATTTTGAAAATTTGTTTTCTAGCTCTAATATCTATGAATATATTCAAACTAAAAAAAAAAATTCATTTAAGATGGTGATAACATATACTCCTTATTAAATAAATACAATTAAATAATATGTAGATAATTCTATATATAAAAGGAGAAGGGGGTGCTCCCCATCATGTCATGTGACATCCCTTTACTTAAAAAAAAATATAATTATGTAATTAATAGTTTAAAATTCATTAAAAAGTTAATGTGGCTCAATGGTTATGTGTATATTTGTCTTGGTTAGAGGTTATGAGTTCGATTCTACATTCTCCCACTTTTTATTTTGATATTTTTTATAAAAATGACGTAGTTTTACGGATTTACTATAATTGACGAGTTTATTTGCAATTTCTTCATATGAATAATATAGTTGCA
>OVAU01004250.1:0-10276 GCA_900406315.1 Biscutella laevigata subsp. laevigata | reverse complement strand
CGAAAAAGAGAAGGTTATGGGTTTTTGGCTAGGCTAATGCGTCTGAGTCTGTCACAGACGATTGTTGAGGTGCGGGTCATGAGGATGACGTTGAGGGATAGTGTGATTTGGGGAACTGGATTCATTGCGAGGGAGCTCTTATTCGGATACGTGCATGGCCCATGCGAATGTGGGGACGCCGCCTCCGTCACCGAGACGTTGCATTTTTTAAGGTTAGTGTATGGTTGGGAGGATGACTGAGTGTTGGCGGAGGACGACGTTGAGGAGGCTCCCATATGTTTAACCTGTTTCTGGTACCGGGAAATTGCTTTTCTCTTGTCCAACAATCCTCAAGACGTTGATCATAGAATATGACTGTTTTAATGTTTGTTTTATATGACTTTTAAAATATTTGTTTTGTTGTTAAACCCTAAGTTAAATCATTAAATGTTTGATTGTTTGTTTTAGATGACTTTTTAAATCCTTAAACCCTAAGGGTTATGACATGACAAATAAGAACTGATGACATGGATGATGACATGGCAAATCAGTAAGTCAGCCGCCATACGAATACATAACTCAGTCTTAATAAATCAGTCAAGAAATACAACGTAAGTCAGCCGCAACGTGAATGCTATTCTAGTAATTAATCTTTCACTAATAAATCAGTCGTAATATGGCTGGAAAAACATAAATCAGCCCTGTCGCCAACTAAATCAGCCGCCAGATGGATGTTATTATAGTAATTAATCTTTCGCTAATACGTCAGCCGTAATAAGGGTGAGTGTACTTTTAAACCAGCTTGTTACATCTGATTAAACATAACTTACCCGTAAAAAATCCTATAAGTCAGCCATGGATTTAATAATTAAGTCTTCCGATGATCACAAAATCAGCCAGAGAAAAATAACTCAGCCGAGTTTTCGATAACTTTGCTCGCCGATGTATAAGTCAGCTGTAACTTGTGTATGTAAGTCAGTCGTGCTCACATAGATCAGCCAAATTTATGTAAGTAAGCCGTCACGAGCGGCTGACTTATGTCATAAGAAAAGTTGTAATATTACTAGAATAGCACGCGACGTGTAACTCAGCTGCAACGTAGACAAAACTCAGTTGTATCGTAGAAAGTAACGCTTCACGGTTGCGTTACTTAATACACGTCAGCGAATTCCTACGTGGCGAATGGCATTCCTGTATATATGTTTTTTGTCACAACATAATACAAGGGCACGTTGGGCATTTAAAAAATCACAGTAATAAAAAAAAGATTTGTATCATTCTTGTTATTTAGTTTGAAATGTGTGCTATTTAAGTCAACTTCCCTAAGAACAAAGTAGTATTTACAAAATCTAAGAACAAAATCTTAAAAGAAGAGATCAAAGATGATCAAAGATAATAAGAAGGATCCAAGATGGATTTTCTCCAAAAACTAGGTTTAGAGTATTTATACTAAGTAGAAAAATAAGGTAAATTTCGTCTTAATCAACTCTGTTAACTTTTTCTTGGACATGATCGGTCAAGCCTGATTGATCCTTGTGTCTGATATTGGCTTATCTTGGACAGGAACGGTCAAGCCTGATCGATCCTTGTGACCGATATTGGCTTATGGTCCACAGGTCAACTATGCAATGTTGACTTTTCTGCACTTTTGCCCGTTTTGCATCATTTTGACCTGTTTTCTCTATTTTGCACGCTTTCAACACCTGAAACATAAAATGCATGCAAATGCGACCTAATTGGACTCAATTGCGTCATAAACTAATGAATATGAATATAAAAGACATGTTAAAAATGATCAAAAACAACACACATCAACTCCCTCAAACTTAACATTTCCTTGTCCTCGAGCAAAACAAAAATTCGGTAAAGGGAAGAGGTTTGAAACAAAGCAGGAATCAGTTTAGTGGGTTGAATGTAAGGCAAACCAAACGAGCAAACTCAAACAAGCAAGAAAGAGTGACCCGCAACTAGAAGTGTGAACCATCCCAAGCGCCTAACACTACTAAAAATTGGACACCTTCACAAAGCTCCATGATAACAACTAAAGAAGGAACTAATGTCAGACTATAGCATGTAAACCTAATCTATACTCTCTACTCGTTCAAAACCTTTGGGTTTCAAGTCCCAATCCCTTCTCTTGTTCTTATTACTTAAACTTGGCATCATTGGCCTTATTTCTTTTTCTTTTCTTTTCGGTTATTCTTGTCGCAGGTTGAGCGAACGCCTAAATGATTATGCATTCAAATACTCGTCCCCCTTCAACAAGCATCTATGGCAGGTTGAGCGAACGCCTAGATGGTTATGCATCCAAACCGCATGTCCCCTTACCACAGGTTTCCACAGCAGGTTGAGCGAACGCCTAAATAGTTATGCATATAAACGTCCATCCCCTTACTGCAGACTTCCGCAACAGGTTGAACAAACGCCTAAATGGTTATGCATTCAAACGCTTGTCCCCTTATCACGGGAGTTAGTAGAGGTTGATCAAATGCCTAGATGGTTTTGCATCCAAACGCCTGTCCCCATACTACTAAACTTATGTTTTATTCTTTCTTTCTTTTTATTTGGTTTTCTTTCTTTTTCTTTAAGCTTTTAGGATAGAACGGGAAGAACCTTAATGTCAACAATATACACCCTAGAACCTTAGTAACGGATTTCAGGTTCGGTTTAACGTTATAGACAAGGTCCTTATGCGAGGAGCTAATTCAAGCGCCCAGGTAAACAATTTGAAAAGAGCACTGAACAAGTTTCAACTTATAGTGCGTTTCCCACTAAGCATGCCTGATAATTCTACCCAAATGGATTTCACAGACGATGAGGAGAAACCATAATCCTCACTGATTCCCTATGCAAATGATCTAGACTCAATCCTAAAAGAATGAAAAATCTTTTTAGTTTTTGGAAATATTTCGATTTTTTTGGTTTTTTCTTAAAATCATAGCTATCTACAATGCAAATATGAGACTCAATAAAGAAAAAAAAAATAGCAAACAGTCATTAGCACGAAGGTGGTTCCTCCCCACAAACTTAAATCAGGAAACCGAAAATAAAAGATAATGAAAATGAATGCTTATTTACGAGGTGTGAAGAGTTGTACCTAAAAGTGATAGGCATCAAGATCAATCAGAGGAGAAAGTGGGTGGTTGTTCATTGTATCGGTTAAATTTGACCGGTATAAGCCTTTGTTCCAAACAGAAGGCTATATTGATATGTACTAACCGGCACGCGTTACCGGTGCAGTCATATCGGGTTCTCGTACTGAATTTTATCCTGAAACGGCTCAGACCTGAAATGAGTCAACACAAATACGTTTCCAAGGAAATCATAATACCAAGAGCAAAGATAAAAGCAATAAAAAAAAAGAGATTACATTTTTTCTTGGTCATGCTCATATCGGTCAAAGCAATAAACAAACAACAAAGAGCAGATTACATTTTTTTTTTGTCATGCCCATATCGGTCAACGCTGACAGATATAGTTGACCGATCCAGATTTCTAGCTCGCCCAGAAACTTGTACAACTACATTATGGCTGCTCCAGATGATTGTATGACCGGTATGATGGGTGACCCATATGACACCCAAATATGGCCGTTTTGCCCATAAACCACTCAAAACCTTAGAAATTGAAGCACTCAAGCATTCCCAAACATCAAAGTATCAAAATCAAGCATTAAAACAAGAAACAAACTAAATTCAAAGGATATCTACAAGGATGCCATTGGATTTCCTCCCAAGTGAACTTGTTTTAAGTCTCTTAGCTTAACTTTCCTTCCTCCTCAAGGTGGTTTATAATTTTTCTCAAACTTGGTGAACGTGGCTTGTAGCTCCTCAATCATCTTGAGCTTCAAGGTTCCCAATAGTTTGCATCATGGCTTTCTTGAGCTCAATCCACTCTTCATCTAGACTAGACTTACCATTGTTAGTCTCTTCTTCAACCTTGGCTCCAACAAGTCCATTTTCAATTTGCTCCTCCAAATGCTCATTAAGTAGTTCAACCACAGTAAAATTTTGGTCATCGATGGTAGCTCTCTTCATCATTGGGAACTCCTTCAATTGTTCATCAAACCGAGTTTTATACTCCTTAATGAGTGCCTCCTTATGGTGATTGGGGTATAAAAATCTTGCCTCATAAGGAGGTGATTCATAGTTTGGATCTTTTGGAGGAGAATCCTTCTCCTAACTAGCTGCTTTTTTTTCCTTTGACCTTCATCACTCTGAAAGCTCACATCTAGTTACTCATTGTCCTCGATGAGAACGATTGTAGAGATGGAGTTGACATACCTCTTTGTGGTGGATTCCTCTTTGCCCGATAGTTGACCGAATTGTTTCTTGGAAGTGGAGGATATGTGGGCCACTCGGAAGTCTAAAGCCTTGATATGTGAGGCCATGCCTTCAATCTTGGTCTTGATGTCAGTATAGACATTATCAACCTTGATGTGGATCTACTTCATGAAAACTTTGAGCGCAAGGATATTTTGAGTTTCCATTTCCAGGAATTGCTGCAAAAGTTGTTGAGTTTGGTCCTCGTAGGCACTAGAGTAAGAAGCAGCGCCTTGAGCTTGGGTCTTGTGGCTGACCTTTTTGTTAGAGAAACCAAAAGGCTCGCTGAATTGGTAGTGTTGCTCAGGTTGAAAACTACCTTGATTGAACTGAGGCATATGTTGAAAGTATCCTTGATTGAAAGGCGTGAGAGTGGGGTGGTAGGTGTTGAATCTCAGATGATAACCTTGTTGCCCCATGTAGTAGGCATTGTTCTAGTTGGTTGTGAATAACCAATCAAGCTTTGCATGAAGCGATGGAATCCGTGTCATGATGTCTCCCAAGTATCATGCACCTGAAGAGGCAAAACTAAGAGAGTAGAGAGATTAACAAATGAAATAAAGTAAGGCTTAATCCTAAATAAACTCAAAGTCTTAATAGCAAATCAAAATCCTGAATCGTCAACGGCGCCAAATTAATAAGAGGTTTTTTGTGTTTATCCTATTAATCGAATGTAGTATAAGGGATTTAAATGTCGAACCAATCCGAGAGTAAATCTCAGACTAGGACTATAGAGAATTCATCTAGTCTAAGCCAATTAGGAATTTGTTTTGTCACTAAACAATCCTATTAAGCATAAAAGAGAACAAAAGCAAATATAACAAAAGCAGAAAAGTAATCGAAACAGAATAAGATCTAAAACGATAAGAAAGATAAGCATATGGACAAGGGAAAACAAATCAGGCAGTCGATTTCATGCAATTTTATGTTAAATTCAACAATAAAAGTATATATTTAGTCTAAGATTTATCCAATTTAAGCAAATCCACTCTCGTGGTAGAAACCCATATCCTAATCATGCACCACACAATCTCTTGGCCAGACACATAAATAAGAAGCACTAAAGATCTAGTTTGTGCAACTACTAGATGATCATAACACAATCTCTTGGAAATGCTTCAAATAGCACAAGATCAGTCCATTCATACATTTTATCGAACACCTCTCGGGGTGATAACCTACCTAAGATCTAGATGAGATTAGCTTAGTCCCAACTAGCATTAAGCATACTAATCGAGTGAAGACATAGAAAGATTAAGCACAAAAACATCAAAAGCAATAGATCTAAACCTTCATCAACCCCAATCCATAGGCTTAGGGTGACTACTCACAAATCATGATGAAAACACAATATCCTATGAAGGAAATATGTTCAATCATGATGCAAAATCAGAAAATAGAATAATAGAAAAGATAGGAAGAAGAAATCAAAGATAAACTTAGATTTAAGCAATAAGAACAAAGTAGTTTTTTACAAAATCTAAGAACAAAAGCTTAAAAGAAGAGATTAAAGATGATCAAAGATGATAAGAATGCTCCACCATGGATCTTCTCCAAAACTAGGTTTAGAGTATTTATACCAAGTGAAAAAAGGAACAATTGCTGAAATGCCACTTTTCTAGAATTCATTTGCCGAAATGCTACCTTTGTAAAAATTAATTTCGTTGGTATTTATTTTAGAGTAAAAATGTAGTAAAAACCAAATTTGTCCTTATAATAGATGGTATTTACATTCAAATATCAGGGTCAAACCCAATAAACTCAAATATCCTATTAAATTTGCAACACACATCTCATTCAGACCCGATTACATAATTGGTTTTGCAGTTGTTCCCCAGTTGTTCCAGTTGTCCCAGTGAAAATCCAATTGTAGTTGTTCTCTAATTTTTTCGCCGATAGATTTCCTCATTTCTCTACCACTATTCACAAAAATTTACTCGTCCCACTTCTTAACTCCCTGAAATCGAAACCGACACATCTCAACTTCCCAAGCCGAAACTGAATCTGAAACTTACTCAAAATCGATTCATTTTCTTTACTGAACGAGAGTTCCGAGAAGCTACATGAACTTGTTTTGGGTTGTTGTGTTACGTTATTTACGTAAACGTTATTAGAGTTTGTAATCATGGGAACTTTCTTATGAATTTTATTTATCTCTCTCTCTCACGAACTCTCTCTTTCTCTCTCTAACTTTCATTCCCTCTGTTGAACCCTCTCTCTTGAACTCTCTCTCTCTAATTATATTTCTATGTCGAAATCATTATCTCTCTCAAACTCCCACTCTCTCTTTACCTTATTATTGTAGAGCGACGCCTGGAGCCTAGGTGAAACACCCCATCCCGACCTCTAAGGCCGCGAAGGTTATCCCACGCTCATTCACTAAGTGACTGGGCCTTCAGTTCATTTTTCTAAGTCGTTTGTATTCATTTCTTAGTTCTTTCAGAGTTCGTAGTTAAGAGACAAATATGATAAACTAATCTTTATAAATATCCAAGGATTCGATACAATTGCTAAGTTTCATGCTAACTATTACAATGATCGATCCTAAGATCTAATCTACCTTCACCACCCATCTTCACGACTTCCAGGCTTTGCTGTCTTTGGCTTCCCTTGATCACTTCGGATCTTGAAACCATCAATAAAAACATAAGCAATCTAAAGATCACTTAGTGAGTTTAGTTTTAGTTTTTGCGGAATAGACTTGGTTAAATATAGGCGTTATAACCTGATTTCCCTTTTACCCATTCGGACTATTCAGTCCTTAGCCGATCAGAACGCGGTTGTGAATCACGATTCGATCTTTCGCGCTTATTCTCAATCGATTGGCTACGTCTGTCACGGCCAATAAGTTTTCCCTATCGCACCACTAGACTTCTTCGATCAATGTCTTAGTCTCAAGCTATCTGAAACAGTCGCGCGGATTCTTGCCGTTCAGCTTGAATCGCTCAAACTCTCTTAGTTCGTTAACTTGATCTTGGTATGCTCATGATCGGTCTTCACATCCGAAACGATCACAGTCCTTACGGCTTGATGCATCGATCCGTTCACGGCCGCAAATTATTTCACCGCAAATCCGCCTGATCTGAATGTCGCATGCATCGTTCGTTTCTCCCACCCAACAATCGACCGCGAGTTTGCCGATCACACACCCTTTTTCCTTAATGACTCAACTTCGGTCTAAACTGTCTATCGCGTCTGATTTGCTCGATAAATACATCAGATCATTCAAGCCATTGCCTTAACGCTTTTCTAGTCCGCACTCGAAATTCTTGGGGAGCACTTAAAGCCGGCTTTGACTTCAACACTTTGGTCATTGCGTTCAATCCATCCGGATCGAGATCACTACTAATTAAGAGGCACATACTTGGAATGATCAGATCCAACCCATTGGTCCATTACACATTTGGGTTCTTTCATGATTCATTTGTTTTCCTTGTTGAAATCTACTCGGCCTTCGTTACGTCTCTTCTCGGAACAGCTTTCCCCGTTTTCCTAATTGGTCTGGCCACTCCGGCCCGAGGCTTAGACTTGGGCAACCCATCTGATTTCTCAGATTAGCCTTAGGCTTAAGTCACTAGATCGGCAAGTCTACGAAACCCAATCCAGTTTAAGAAAAATGATGCACGCTTGACACTGAGTCTCGGAGTCGATCAAATTCAACCAATCATTCACGCTAAGGCCTAGTCGTACCATCACTCACATTCATCCTACCACAACTCAAGTTTATCTTCGTTCGCGCACATTCGCATGCATCCCTGAACTATGGATCAGACTTTGCCTTCAGCCTTAATCTCTCGCTCAGACTCTCGGCCAAGTTCCTAGATCCTTCGGCCTTATGGCTAAGGACCCGTATAGAAATGTAGAAGATGATTGACCGTCGGACTTGACCATTGATCCATTCGGAATTAACTGAGGATCATGGCAAGG
Source organism: Biscutella laevigata subsp. laevigata (assembly GCA_900406315.1). NCBI lineage: Eukaryota > Viridiplantae > Streptophyta > Magnoliopsida > Brassicales > Brassicaceae > Biscutella > Biscutella laevigata. Next base: position 2,048 of record OVAU01004250.1, on the reverse strand, counting down.
CTTAGTCTAATGAATCTAACTACTCACTTAATCACACGGTCTAGGTTGGGGATGTTTTTCCTCATTCCTCGGTCCTTGAAGAATCCATCACATGACCGCCATTCCATCCAACCTTTGCCCTATCGCGGCTTAAATCCCATTCCATCAATTTACCTTTATTCGGACTGATTTATTGCGATTCTTCCCACGGAAAAATCGATGCCAAAATCTGTCTCAAGGACTGATATTTATAGGGTTGATGAAGGCCTTTAGTCTAGCAAAAGGATACCTTGGATACAAGCGAACAGGTGCCTTTGGCCCAACGAATGGATGTGTTCATTCATCACAACCTTTCGGTTGTACTAGAACACTTTCAACCCTTCGGGCTCAACTGTTCGGACACTCGCAACCCTTCAGGCTCAACTGTTCGGACACTCGCAGCCCTTTAGGCCCAAGCTCCCATTCAACTCACAACCGTTCTCGAGCTAGCTAACATCATTTGACTGAACTCCGATCCAGCTCATTGTAGCTTGATCTTTGGTTTATCCCTTTGATCTAGATCATCTTTCGAATCCTTGATCCTATATCATTTTGGAGGACGCGTTGTTTCGATGCGTAGGGGTGGGTAAGACACGCCCAACAATCCATCCAAGTCAAGCATTCCTCTATACACCCAAGAGTACCCACCCCCTATAGAGGTTTAATGACATTTCTCAATCTGCCACGAGTATACATTACCCATGTCTGCGTTATCACTAATTCATTTAAAATAAATGACTTACTTAATTTTTCCTTGGTTCTTCACCAAGTATTCGGCCAGTTTATCTTTGCTCAATCAAACTCGATCAAAATCTTTCACCGTGTTTTCAGTTCGATCCGAGTACGAATATCTTGATCAAGACCGAACCTTCTCGGGTGAGTCTCAATTCTTATATCCTTTCTCGAACCAAACAGATTTTCCCTCGTTTTCAGGCTAAGATTATAGACTTAGCCATGAATAAAACAATGGACGCTTGCCTTAGACCCCTTTCGGGCTGGCCTCACATTCTTTTGAGCTACGGCTCGTTCCATGGGACTTACCTCGGGATGGGGACATGACACTAGGTGAGCCCGGAGCAAGGTAGTCCGAGGCGCGCGCCTTTGTCATGTAGTCTTGCCTAGCCACCCTGAGCCTTCACCGTTATTTCCCATATGCACCTCGCGCCTAGGCACACCTTCTCTCCTTAAAAAATGAAACCAGAGAAGAGACAGCTCAAGCCAAAGAAGAAAATGAAAAGCAACTGAAGTCGAGATGAAGCTCCACCGATAAAAGAACCTAGGGAACAACCAAGAGAACGAAGGATAGAAGAAGAAAGGGAAGAAGAAATGGAAGAAGAGAATGGAAAAGAAAGTGGAGAAAAAAGTGGGGAAGAAGGGAGGAACTTCGGGCGTAGGAGTCACGTGATCTTGACAAGAAATAAGGTTGACAAGGAGTTGATGTTATCTACGTGAACTTTAAAAAAAAACAAAAATATGGTCATAGTTGACCCCAAGAAATTAGTAGTTCCAGATCCTTAACAGTTATCTTTTGACCATTTTAAGGAGTTTTTTGTTGAACCGACTTATAATCTATTAATTTGTAGTTGTCCACATGATTTTAGTATCTTTATCATAATTTCCAATGTTTTTGTGTTAAAATTATTCCATAAGCTAATAATTCAAAAACATTGCATCAATATAGTCACAAGAACATATAAGGTTTCATATAATGTAAGAGGTTGTTTATGAGAAACCATATATATAAATCATGAATTCATAAAAAACATTTATGTTATTGATGTGTGTGATTTTAGACGGTTTTATCATTCGGTTTTCATTCGTTTTGCATTAGTTTATTGATCATTTTAGAGTCCTAGAGGTTGCATATTGCTGCATATCATTGACTATTTCAGGTAAGATAAGGACTAGATGGAAGAAATGAGCAAAAGGAGCAAAAGGAGCAAAAAGGAGCAAGAGATGCAGAAAAACTAGAATTTTGGCTAAGTCCCGGAATCAACAACGGGCAACACCCCGTTGTGACCCCCAGAATC